>CAKNWT010256003.1:0-15960 GCA_932066315.1 Andricus coriarius | reverse complement strand
CGGCAAAGTTTCGAAAAACGATCGGTTTATCAGACTCTCGTCAGTAACACTTTTCTTAAAATTGAATCAAATTCGGAACCAATCGAGGAAACCATCTACCACTGTTGAAAATAAAACCCTAGAAACGCACACCGGCTCTCAACGATTGAGTAACGATAGTGAGTTTCGCGAGTTCTTTGAATCCGCTCTTGAACACGCAGAAGCCCTCGTCAACCTAACTAAAATCATGAGATCAGGACTCCGTAGTAACGCCAGCAATAACTAGACGTTCGTGCAGCTTCTCCTCTTCCCTGATTGTACGGTGAAGTTGCCTCATCTCACTTCGAGACCTAAAAGACATTGAAGTTAAGATTAAAATAGGAATCATGAGGTTCTTCTAGCCTACGCAAGCTATTATATATATATATATATATAATCAGAAGTGATTTCAATCATTCAAACGCACGAATCAATTGTCATAACAAAAAAACAACCCAACAGAGAAGTAACGTCACAGAGCTTTAAATGAACTTCGGCTCAATTTAAGCTTGTGGGTCTCCCCTCTGTAGGGGTACGTCGAGGCAAACGCCTCTGTTTCCTACGTCGAGGGTGAAGCTAGTTACTTCTTCTGTCCGTAGGACGGGAACAGGAAGAATACACATAAAAGAAGCCTTTTGTTTGAATTCTTTCACGAATAACTCTCTCTGGACTTGTGAGAATGGCATAGTTTCTCCAGGCCCGTTGATGAGGGCGAGATTTCTAATCCTACGCGAAAACGATTCAAGATAAGATTGATCGATGTTTGAGTGCTGAATTCAGCAAAGGTAGAGATCAAATGTCTGACACTCCGGATAACGTGGGGTCCAGCAACCACCTTCAATCACGGAAGAGATGAAAGAGGTACGGCGCGAAGCATAAAAAAAAGACAGCTTGCATATATCAAAGCCCTACTATCTTTCAAAATCTTTTTTACCCCGAGATAAAAACGGTCCCAGTCGGAGTAGTACGGCCAGTAGTTCGGATTGTGAATCCAGTCCCTGAAATCATCCCCGTTGACCCAATTGCAGCAATCGAGGTGATAGACCTAGACCAACAGGAAGCCCTTCTACAAAGGAGACGCGCCATTCTTGAAGAAAATCACCTTCGTCAACCGGCCCTGGAACCCATTATCGAGGTTCTCGACATCGACATATACGATGACGACACTGTCATTTTAGAACCCGACGCGTAAATACACCTCACGGAAAACCCACCCCCTGACCAGGATAAATAAAAATTCTGGTGTGGTGATTCTTTCGAACTCACGAACTAAGAAGTAACAGCCGTTACAAAATTCTGGTGTGGTGATTCCTCACCATTAAAACTTTTTTATAAAACCGATTATCTCTCATCATCCAAAATGACTTCCGACAACAAAGAGATCCACGAAATCTTTTCAAGCCCCCACTGACATATTCGGAACCTGACAGGTCTACACTCCGATATCGAGGCACCCAACCAGACAGTAAATGTGGATACTGCTGCGGCTATGGCTTCCGGGCTTTAAAGAGTTTCTGCAAGACATAGCAAACGGGGCCGTATACATCACTGAACCAAATGAACCTGGATTCATTAAGATTGTCCTAAGCAAACTAAAGGGGATCGCGAGGGACAGTGTTAGGGACAAACGGTTTGATGAGGTGAACGATTTAATCACCCACCTTATGAATCGGTTTGCCCCTACCAAAACGTACCAATGGTACTTCGAAAGTATCGTGAATCTTCGAATGCGTCAAAATGAATCAGTCCGAGATTACTGCGACCGTGTGCAAGGCCTACTGAGTGGCGCCAGACATGCGGTGGAAGAAAAATACACTAAGATCTACCACACCGGTCACCGAGACGAGATAAAGGAAAGCTCTATTATCATGGGACCCGTGACGGATGTAGCACTTGACGCATTCGTTAAAGGATTGCCGGACGATATGTCGATATTCGTAGACACCAGGGACCCAAAGGACCTGGGAGAAGCCCTCGATCATGCCCTGCACATCGAGGAACGACAGAAACAACTCGAGAGGAATAGGAATCACGCATCAGCGTACCACATTTCTCAACCTAGAGAACTTGCCTCGGCACGACAACGCTCACCAAGCCCTTACTCGAGACAAATGGACACATCTAGCCCCTATACAAGGCAAATGGACAGAAGAAGCAGGAGAGAATCAACCGAGGTTGAGAAGAAAGGTTACTCGTCAAACATGGTGCACGTCAGTTATTCTACCCCGGTTGATTACCAGTCTCGATACGCCCAGTATCCTCCTCCATACCCATATCCCTATTACCCTCCATATTCTCCTAGCCACTTAGAACCATACCCTCCTATCTCATCTTTCTCCAGCGGACACCCTCCCACTCATGATTCTGGAATGAGTCCACCCTGACAAGGATATGAGAAATTTAAGGGAACCACGACTTCCCCAAGGTCCAGTTCACCCAGACCTCCAAATAATTTAAACTCCAGGCCGACTCTTGTTCCGGACGTAGCAAAGAGTCAACCAGATCCACAACGTCCCTCGAAGCAAGTCCAATTCAAGGACAATACAATCGGGTCGTACGAGCCGGGACCGAAATAGAAGGATCCCCTTGATCGCTCTGACTGCACCCGAATTCAATTTTCAGAGGTCCAGATTTTTGGTCGACACAGGATCCGATGTCAACCTCATAAAAATCCAAAGTCTGCTCCCCGAGCTACATTATGAGCCTGACCGGGCTGTCCTGCTGACGGGGATCACTCTAGAACCAGTGAAGACAATCGGAACTGTAAAAATTACCTTATTTGATTCACCAGTGGAATTGGACTTAGTGGACAATGATTTTCCCATATCCCCCGAAGGAATCATAGGGAGGCCCTCCTTGAGGCAAGAACAAGCGCAATTATCATTTAGGCATAATACCTTGGTCACAATCTCCAACCATATAGACCCAATCCCATTCATTGATAAGGAATCTCAAGAAGCCAAAACACTCCTCAAATCACAAATTAAGCCCTTTGCTCGAATCCTAACCATCAAGGCTAGGACTAGACAACCAATAGTCATCGACATCCTTAACTCGGAAATTGAGGAGGGATGCTTACCCCGCATTCAAGCCATTGATGGTTTGTATGTGGGTGAAGCAGCTGTTTCCAACTCTAATGGTGTCTGCCACGTCCTGGCAATAAACACACTAGAACAAGATGTAGACGTGGAGATACCTGCTCAGGAAATTCTCCCCTGCGACTTTATCGAACCCCATGATAAAGAATCAACTAACTCAGAGTCCGAGTATCTCGTAAAAGATCTACGAAGCAGATTCGGGGATTCCTACCCAAATCGAGTTGAAGTGATCAAGGGCAACTAACGTACTTCGCATCTGACTACGGAAGAGCAGGCTTACGTTCTCCGGTGGATAGACGATTACGCCGATGTGTTCCATATAAACGGAGAACGACTATCCGCTACCCATATAGTCCAACATAGGATCCCCACTACTGGCAATGACGTCATTGCACAAAAACAATATCGTTATCCCAACGAGGCTGCCGACCAGGTGGTCCTTCAGATCCAGACTCAGTATGATAGCGGCATCATAGGCGATTCAAAGTCTCCTTATAACTCGCCCCTTTGGATAGTTCCAAAAAATCTTGACTCGTCAGGGGAAAGGAAATGGAGGGTGGTGGTCGATTTTCGTGCCCTTAATGAAAAGGTCATCGGGGACGGATATCCCCTCCCAAACATCACCGACATCTTGGACCATCTAGGGGACACGCAGTATTTCTCTGTATTGGATTTGGCCAGTGGGTTCCACCAAATCGAAACCCACCCCGACGACAGAATTAAGACGGCGTTCTCGACCCCTAGGGGGCATTTCGAGTACCTACGCATGCCCATGGGGATTAAGAATGCCCCTGCCACCTTGCAGCGACTAATGGACACCATCCTGAAGGGCATGTACGGCACTGAGGCATTCGTATATCTGGACGACATAGTAGTCCACTCAAGAGACCTGAAGGAACACGATATTAAGATGAGAAGGCTATTGTACCGCCTCCGGGCGGCCAACCTCAAACTACAGCCGGATAAGTGCGAGTTTCTACAACAAAAAGTGGCCTATTTGGGTCACATCATCAGCCGAGAAGGCCTGAAACCGAATCCGGCTAAGATAAAAACCATTCAGAATTTCCCACGCCCAAGAAACGTGAAGAATATTCGCCAATTCCTCGGACTATCGGGCTATTACCGAAGGTTCATCCGGAATTACGCTCAGATGGCTGGGCCCTTAACCGACCTTCTAAAAAAGGAAGCAAAATGGCTATGGGGAACCCCGCAAGAGGAGAGCTTCCGTAACCTATACAACTCTCTATGCAATGAACCTATCCTTCAATATCCCGATTTCAGAAAAACTTTCAAACTCACCACCGATGCATCCTTGCATGCCGTAGGGACAATACTAACACAAGAAGAAGGAGGGCTGGATATGCCTGTTGCATATTTTTCTAAGGCAATGAACAGCTGCCAAAGGAGATACCCTAAGGAAGAACAAGAATGCCTAGCCATCGCTCTGGCCCTAGAACATTTTCGACCCTACTTATACGGTAGGGAATTCATACTCGCCTGTGATCACGAACCAGTTCACTGGATGAGTTACATTTTTAACACTGGAGCGAGGCTACTCCACTGGCGCCACAAGTTTAGAAATTATCAGTATAAGTTTGAGTATCGCCAAGGTAAGCTGAACAGGGTCGTTCAGGCACTATCCGAAAACCCGGTCACTCCGGACCAACCCCCTATGCCTGAAGAGAAAGCTAAGGGCGGAGAAAGGATGGACCAAACCTCCAAATTGCCCGTCGATTCCAGAGACCCACACTCACCCTCGGATCTGGCCCCGACTGAATAGAGAGAGAATACGACTAAAATACTAGTCCTCACTCGCTCACGAGGAAGATCCAAGAAGGATAATCCAGTTCCATCAACCTCGAGCGACCCTAAGGGAATCACTTAAACAAAACTACTCACACAGAAAAAAAAGGAAGACCGGCAATACCACGAACTGTCACCTTTCAGCCCGAGAAGTCCACGTTCGTTAACCCCCAGTTTTTACCTCGTGTTTCGGACGGGAAGCTAACAAGGAAAAGAGGGAGACCAAGGAAAGTTCTGGACAAGAACCCTCTAGATAAGGATTATACACCAACAGGAGGAATTCCCGCCCCCAAGTTAGACGAAAGTTCTAACGGTAAACGAGTGATCAAGCGTCGGGAAGATGAAAGGTGTCCAATCCCAGAAAGCGAATCATCAACTGCCCCCTCTTCAGACGATGAGGACTCAGACCCTTCCGACACACCCGTTTTTCGAAGGTCCCATAGTGTACTTCCAGACTTAGAAATCGGACCGGGCCCCCTAAGGAGCTGTGAAACTCCTAAAAGTGCTCCATCCCGAATTAATGCCCCTAGCCCTTGGCTCACTCCCCTTCAGAACACTTTTGTCGATGTGTATGTCGACGGGGCGTGTAGTTACCAAGGCGACGCTATGCCTAAAGCAGGGATAGGTGTCTGGCTTGGACCCAATCATCCCCTCAACGTCTCTAGGCTGGCAAAAGGACGCCAAACTAATAACTCTACCGAAATAGTGGCCGCCACAGTAGCTGCTCAACAAGCCCAGGCGGCCGGCATCAAGAAACTCCGGCTAAAAACCGATTCCAAGTTTCTGGTTAATAGCGCCACTGAATGGATTGCAAAGTGGGAGGCCAATGACTGGAAAACTTACGAGAATAAGCCAGTGAAAAACCGCGCTGAGTTCGAGAAGATTAAAGCTGCACTTGAACCACTGGAGGTGATTTGGGAACATGTTCAAGGGCATCAGGGAATCCTCGGCAATGAAATGGCTGACCAACTGGCTAGAGCAGCGGTCGAGAACTTGCCCGTCTCTCAGGTAAGCGAGGCAAAACCGCCTTCCAAATCTACTATAGTCCATGTACCTCCTACGGTAACTAGTAGCGACGACGATGACGACACGGTTGAGGATTCAGATAAAGATCCTCCACCCCGTATGAAGGTTTTGAGAGGGTTCTTCAGAAGTCATTTTCGCAACTCGACAAATCCATCCAGGATCGCGGACTTGCCAGCTTCGACCTAGCTCAGGACTCTTTAGCCTGGGACCACGACGAGCTAGACCAAGGTCAGCCGCTCTTATGCACCTACGTGTCAGAAGAAGAACAAGATGAAGAATTGTTAAAAACCCTTGAGGCCCTTGACCCCTGCAGAGAATATGACGATGACGAATTCTCGGAACGGGTCAGGAAATTCTTCGAGGCACATGAGAGGAAAGTGAGCTCAACAGTCATAGAGGAGTCCATTTTCGTAGCTCCCCAGCACTGCCAGCAAACCTCACCAAAATCTCTGGACAAGGAAACACCGGATGAATCCGCCCACGAAGAAATTTCTCAACTACCTCCTGCTCGCCAGAAAAATCCTGACACAAAGAGAAGAAGCACAGTTCTATTCAAAGACATCCCCGAAATACTGAATCCACTTCCTGGGTCTCCAATAATTGAAGGGCTCCCAAGAACAGATCGAGTGTTATCCCCAACCCCCGCCAATTCTGGTATACCGGGTGGATCCTCAACCCCCTTTCCAAGAACGGTTGTAGGCCAAGGTTTGGAAAAGCCCGCGGAACATTCCGAAGGATAACTAGGTCTAAAATCGCGACGATTATCTTTAATGGCTACCCCAGTACAAGCTGCGACCGGATCATCTCCCTTTTCCCGAATCGACGTTGACCTGCCCTACGTGGATGACGATGTCACCTACCCCTTACCCATTAGAATCCCATCGGATGAAACGAGCCAATCTAAATTATGCATAGACCAGCCCAATATTGTGCACCAATGGACCGAACCATTGACCTTCAGGCGTGACAACTATGCCCACTTCCTCTCCGAAGACTGCGAACCGACCAACCCCATTGCTAAGCTCCTCATCGCTACCAACCGTCTTGACACTCAAGACATATGGCCACGCAGGCCGCAGAAAGGTCAGGTCCTGGCCACTCGGCACAGTCGACATAAATCATATTCTCTTGTGATAAAAAAACAACACGCGGATAACGTCGACTGGAAGGACGTGACCTTAGGATTAAGGAACCTTCGCCTCGCCCTAGAGCAAGATGACCATTTATCTTGTCGAATGGCCAACTCGGGAGACTTACTCGGACCATTAACTCAAAATAAGATGACTGAGTTATTGGCAAACGCCTTCTCGGGAAGCAATATAGTTGTCACCCTCTGTCATGGAAAAATCGAAGTCCCTCCCGTGGCATTAAGAGCCAACATAATCGCGGAATATCATGGAATCCTAATATCTGGACACAAGGGCATCACAAAAACATACCGACGTATCAGGGAAAGATATCATTAGCCCGGATTACGAGAACAGATTGGCGAATTTATCCGAAATTGTCGAAGCTGCCTGGAGCAAAAACTGGTACGCTCCAGAACCTGTGAGCCCATGCTTATCACTGACACGCCGGCTGAACCCTTCGACAAACTGTCCCTCGATACCGTAGGGAAATTGCCCACTACCCCTCACGGCAATAGACACATCCTCACGATGCAGGATAATTTTACTAAATATTGTATAGCGGTAGCCATACCGAATGTAAAAACGAACACCATTGCACACGTCGTTGCGACATCTCTGTTCTCACAGTACGGTGCACCCCGAAGTATCCTCACCGATAGAGGTGGAAGCTTCGTTAGCCAAATTATGAGGTACATTGAGAAACTCTTTGGCCTAGAACAAATAACCACGTCAGGATACCGACCTCAGACCAATGGGTCCCTCGAACGAAGTCACATCTTGCTGACCGACTATATTAAGCATTACGCTAACGATTATGACGACTGGGATCGACTACTCCCGTTCGCCATGTTCGCGTATAACACATCAGTGCACGAGGCGACCAATTTTACCCCCTACGAACTGGTTTGTGGGCGAGTGGCTCGAACGCTAAGTTCCTTCCCCCAAGGGGAAGAACTCGAGATATATGGCACCTATTTGCGTGATCTGATAGTCCGAATTTCTGAGATTCAGAAGATTGCTGCCAGTAATTTAATCAAGGCGAAAAACCGCTCCAAGGAATTCTATGATCGAAAGGCACGACCTCTGAATGCAAAAATCGGAGATCTAGCCTATGTCTTCAAGGAGGTAAGAGAGGGAAAATTTGATAGTCGAGCAACCGGACCGTATGTGATCATAGGGTTCATAGAAAACAACAATGTGGTCCTCGAAACAGAGACGGGTGAACGTTTCATCAAACACAAGGATAAACTGAATGTCGTTCGATGCTAAGTTGCGAACGAACTTCAAGGAAGAATCCAAAGACAGAATATGCCCTACAAAATCGAAGTTTTTCCACCCGTACAGATGTTTGATTATGCTTCGCCTTCCCTGCCGCGAGCGAGGGTTATCCTGTCTTGGACTTCCTTTGATCCTTGACAAACCAAAAACAAATCTAACTCATATCATATATTTTTTTTATTTAGGCGAGATGACGTCCCTCTGGTTCCTGATTCCCCTGCTCTCCCTTGCTGTTTCCGAAGGCCCGGACTCTCCTATTTATAGAGACACACCTCTGAGGACCAGCACAGGAGTATACTACGAGTTTCTAGGACCCTTGAGACGAGCCATCGGCACTTGGAGAGTCACCGTCTTTCTAGACATGCAGAAGATCCAAGGACCACTGACATCTTACGAGCTACAATTCAACCGCCTATCAGGCCTATGTGCGTCGGGGTTCGGACTACCATGACTACCATTATCTCAAGTCTCCCCGTGGGAATGAGGAGCCGACGAGCCCAAACATTACTAGGGATTTTGGGAGGACTTATCGGACCAATAGCCGGTCTAATGACGTACAGTGATAGCGAAACCCTCGAGGCAGAGATTGCCGATCTCAATCAGGCCCAAGTCAACATATCTCACCTAGTTGGTAAACAAACTCATATAGTCAGGTCACAACTAGAGGAAATACACGAACTTTCCAAGGGCAATAAAGAAAGATCGATTCGGCTTGATGGCGTAATGTCTGAAAACAACTTAAGTCTAGGTAACCTTACGCGAGTCGTTGCAGAAATCAAGCATGCCGAAGCGATAACTCGCGTGCTGAGGGCGGTCGATTCCAGACTCGGCGATTACATCCGCACTGCAAACAGAATCCTGGAAGTCATCCACGCAGCACGCCAGGGGAAATGCGTTTCTCCCTTTCAACATCCGAACAGCTGGAGCCAATTTATCGTGACATCCAGGACCATCACCCTACGGCCGCATTTCCGATCCCAGGACTGCAGGTGGATCTCGAGGAACTTTCCAAGATCGCTACCGTCACCACAATCTACAAAAAAGGAATCTTAAGTATACTTGTGGATATCCCGTTATTAGAACACCACCACTACCTGATGTATCAGTTGCATCCAGTACCAGTGTTCCAATCGGTATTAAGAAACGGAACGGGAAGTGCTTATGTCCTACCCAAATTTTCTCACATTGCTGTGGGAGAATCTCACAGAACACACATCTTGCTGAACCGTCGAAACATAGAATCATGTAAAAGAACCTCTTATCACATGATTTGTAATAATAACTTACCCGTTAATGAGAATGCAAGGCACCTGTCATGCGAGAGTGAGCTACTCCTAAATCTGTCAACAGCAACCTTCCAGAGATGTGACATCAGGGTTACTTACAACAGAGAATCGGAATGGATCCCTATCGACTCCCTGGATGGATGGCTTTATTCTCTAATAGAGCCCCTATCTGTCGGACTAGTATGTCCAAACCATCCAAAAATTCTGATCGACTTAGATAAGATGGGTATAATCCAGGTTGCACCAGGATGTCAGCTTGAAACCCTAGATAGGATATTTTATGGATCAACCAGCAAAACTGGATCCATGGAGATAATTTATGAGCCCCTCTTACACCTCAACCTGGCCGAATTGTCACCACTCCTCAGGGACCACGAGGACCAAATTATAGAATTATTTATTGTTAAATCTGAAACGATCATTTCTCATATTATCTATTTCTCAAACTATGAATCTCCAGAGTTGTCATTTTCAAAAATTATAAAATTATAAATTTCTCAAATCATGAAAATTATCAATTACTGAGTACGAAATGGTAAATTTTTCATATTATTTATTTCTCAAGTTGTCGACTTTCAAAATTATCAATGCTATAAGATGATTAACTTATTTAAATTCCAAAATTACCATTTTATTAACTTCTAAAAATAAAGAGTTATAATTGTTATCTTCAAACTATAAAATTATACATTTTTCATAAGATCATAATTGTTCAAAATTATCCATTACAAAATTATAGGTTTTCAAAATTATCAATTTACAAAATTGTAAATATTTCAAATCACAAAATTATAAATCTATAATCTTTCAAATTATCATAATTCTCTTAATCGTAAAATTGTACATTTTTCGAATGAAGAATTACAAAATTATAATTTGCTTTTAATTATCAACTTGGAAGATTACCGTTTTTCACATTATGGATGATTGTGAAACTGGGGTTGTTCAAAATTATCAGTTACAAAGTCATGATTTTTCAAGACTATCAATTATAATTTCATTGACTTCTAAAAATACAATCTTCAAATTTTCAAATTATAACATCATGAATCTCTCCAGCTATTATTTCCAAATAATAAAATTATACATTTTCCCAATCACCAGTTATAAAATTGTCAGAGTGTTTATTTCTGAATATAAAATAAATAATTTCCTAAGGTGTAAATTTTCAAATAATAAAACGATCAATTCCTCAAATTACCCAATTACAAAACCTATAATTGTAATACAAAACTATCAATTCCTAGAATTATAAATTGGTCAATTTCCCACATTGTAAATTTACTAATCTCTCAAGATTTGGAGGAGGCATCCTCGGCAACCGCTGCGGTGTACTCCATTTCTTTTATTATTATTTTTTTGTTGCTTCCCTTTCACTACACTACACTCTTACTACACTTTACATGCACACACTGCACCGGTAACACACGTCGTGCAAGGGCTGATTATCACAGCGACTGACCCCCAGCATCCGCGCCCACACGGTCAACAGTAACCGCCATCCCCACCGCTCATTATACGGATCATAATTGGCGAGAAAAAGCAACTACATGCTCACAAAAGAAAGGGGAGGGAGGGACAGCAAAACGCCGAGAAATGTATATGCGTATGCGTATATACGATTGTGTGTGTATGTACATATACGCATGATGAATAATATCAGTTCAAGCACCTCCGACTTCTCTCTCTCTTTTCCATATAATTAGAATACGGGCATCTGTAGAAAGTGAGAATAGAAATTTTATGAATTTTTTTCATCTGAAACATGGGAGGGGGTTGCATAAATGAGGGATAGTTTTGTACCATCTTCGAAAGCACCCTACTTTTCGGGGACGAAAAGGGAAAATTCTGGTGTGGTTTGTTACGAGCAGGTCGGGCCTACTCTCATTTTCAGATTTATCCGGGAATTTCCATAGTGTGAAATAATATTTCACGTCGCATAATGTATTATTAGAAATAATGTAGTGAGAGTACACCTCGACCAAGTTCGTAATCCAAGCCTTTACGGTGAGAATGCTTGGACAGCATTATCAAACGCTGAGGTTGCTGTTTTAACGAGCTGGTACCGAAGGTGAACAAAACTTTCCATTATAAATATTCCAAATAATAATTTAATTATTATATCATAGACGAACGATCGACTCAAATTGAAACACTATCTAATAAATATATGTAGGTTCCTATTATTAATATATTGGATAATATCAGTAAACGCATATTGTGAAGCTAGGGAGTCCTTATAATAAAATAAGCGAGCGAGTGCATACATTCATCCGCCTTGCTTCACCTCCTTTTCTAGCTAGGTCAGGGATAATAAATACTAGAATTAGAATCTGGTTGAAAACCCCGACCTACCCATATCATATGGGTGAATTAGAAATAAATTAAGAGGTGAAATCAATCCCTATTTTCATCATGTATAAATCGATGACAAAAATTCCAACCTCATCAATATCAAAGTACAGACGAGAAATCCTCGCATTTCTCATTTGCTGACGAAGTTCCTGTCTCACGAAAAGCAAAGTGCAATTATATTGTGCACTGAAAATTTTGTCAAATAAGCAGAGTACAGAGGTCGATCATGCATTTCTCCGACTTCCCATCACAATTCCTTATTCTGCAAAATTTCCCCACCACTATCGTCCTAACTTTGTGCCTTTAAGTGAAGCCATTCAAGAACAAAAATCAGATTAACCTGAGCAATCTGCTACCGGCCAAACTGTCTCTCTTTGTTCCCGGTTTCGGCAAGGGTCGAGCGACGTGGTGCTGCCCGAATTTTTTAGAATCTGCTACCGGCCAGACTGACTCCCTTTTTCCCAGTTTTCGGTTAAAATCGAGCGACGTGGTGCTGCCCGGATTCGCCTACATCTGCTACCGGCCAGACTGACTCCCTATTTATCCGTTTCCGATAAATAAAAGTTGAGCTACGTGGTGCTGCCCGGATTTCTCAAACCTTTGCCCGTCCGTAGTTCGGTATGCCAAACCCGCGTGTGTGAAACGGTCCGGACGTAAAATAAAAACTCTTATCCAGACTGGAGGCGGCTTATTACCGCGAAAATTTAAATTAAAAACAACAGAATCGAGAAACCGAGAGAAAAAATTGTATCTTTCCGAATCTCAAAACGGAAAGGAACAATAAATTTTCTAAAAGGTTTCAGTTCAATTCCACGAAAGGGACGATATATTTCCGTACCCCTTCGTTGAATTGAACTCGATGAGGAAGTCGCAATCGCGGGTGAATGCATCGCGATTGTGAAGGACTAGAACGGTCCACGAATTTTAAATCGTAGATTGTGCATCGAAATTCGAAAGGTGAAACTGCTCACGCCCAGCTAGAGTAATCCTAACTGGTAGGAATTATTTATTTGTAAGGTAAGACACTACTCTGTATCGTTCCACTTCTTCCTTGTTTAAAAGGTGAATAAATTCTTATAATTTATGTAGAACTGACGCCTCACAAACTAATTTTCCCAATTCAATTTCCCTCTTTTCCCAAGTAACGCAGAGAAAAAGGAATGGTAATTCTCAGTCCGAGAAGAAAAGATACCTAATCCACAAAATTAATAAGGAGACAGCTTGCCTGTTTTCACAGTTTGTATCAGCCTCCGCCGTCGGAAGATAATTTTCCAGGATTGAATAAGAGCTTCACTCGAGGTACCAGATAGATGGACCCTTTTATTAATTAATCTGTATTTTTTAGGAAGATACAACAAAAAATAAAGTTCACCCTATGCAATATTAATATTAACCATTTTACCCGATAAAAATATTTTTAATTTGCTTAAGTATACTCTTAAATTACTAATAAAAATTTCCGCAAGGTGTGTCGAGAAAGCAGCACTGGTGCACGCAGAACGTGAGACTCACCGCGTGTCAGTAAAGTGCTAGGCACGATTGTTATCATTCACCATTCTCATCACAAATTGCGAGGCATATGCCTCGCACGTACGTGCCCCTCACAAAATGCGACGCGTGTACTTTGCACCCTGCATCCACCGCGTGCCTAGCACGCCATGCGAGTAACGTGCCCCGCACGTTTTCTATCTGGGTATGTTTGTACTGTTGCAATTATAATAATACGTTAAAATATATGTTAAGTTGTCATGCCGTAATTGCAACAAGTTTCTTTTTTAGTGTTAAAAAATGAAAAAATAATGTGGCTCTCATTGCAGTCTGCTAACGACGGCTTCAAGCGGGTTGCCAACATGCAGGGGCCCGACTTCAATGACAGCCACTTTGTTTTTTATTTTTTAACGCTGAAAAATCTACTTGTTGCTATTACGGCATGACAATTTAACGTCAATTTTAATATATTATTATAATTGCAACAGTTCATATATTTATTTTGCTTCTTTTAATCATTATTTTACCATAATACTTTAGCATTACTTTAGCATTACGCTCTAGCGTGATGCTTACGTTCGGCCGCTGCTCTAGGGTAGCAGTGTATAGCGGAATTAGTTCTTCTTGAATGGCGTGGTTCGTATACGTGCGTGCACTGATTTGCGATTTTGTGGGTGATTACTGAATTGTGATATAATTATTAAGTTTACTTCAACTTTTTTTAGGTTGAAAGTGTTCAAAGAAAAACCACTCCAAATACTTTAAGTTACACCATATGAAGTTATCACTTCTGCCTGGTGTCCTACCACGGCTCACGTGTTTTTTTTTAAATCATGGATGTAAATTACCACTTGAAGTTGCCAGAAAAAAACCATGCAATATGCAGCAATATTGCGCGTTGTTGGGAAAGTACACACTGCGAATTATTTGCAGTTCCCGATATATACATTTGCATGTCTAATTTGGACCCGGTAGTTACTTGTATATACTTCATTCAATATGAAAGTTCAGACACGACTACGCACATCGTGTTTCTTACCTTCCTAGTTCGTTCTGAAAATCCCAGATAATCATAACCTCTTAATCAGAACGTGATAATTGGAATAGCGTAAAAACTGATATTTCTAAACCTCGAAATTATATGAAAACCTTATTAAGTCTTGCTGTAATCTTCGCTGGCCATACAATTTTAATATCTTTTTAGTTTATTTAGTTAAATCTACTGATCTTCCAAGTACGTATATGGACAACACGGCAGTTCAGTAAATGTTACAAGTATAGGGAACTGAATATGACTATCATTTCTGGTTACCAGTGCCAATTCTCAAGTGGTGCTGACCTGCGGATCAATAGATTTTACCGATCCAGTCTCTATTCTGCACGGATATTATTAGCAGCAGTGGGACTCCGATACTGTTTCGAAGTCGCAAATCGAACGAACCTCTCTTTCTATTTCCACACGTTAGAAAAAGAGGGCTGTTCGATTTTCGACTTTCGACACAGTATCGGAGTCCCACTGCAGAGCTAACTTATGTTAATGATATATACTATAGTTTAGGTTTAGACTTTAGAGTCTTTAGACGGCACTATGAATTGTAAAAAAATATTGCTAAAAAATAATTAATAAATCAATACACGATTAATGCATAGATATATGTTCGGATATACTTATAATTAATCAGTATTTGTAAGGTCACAACACTTATAATACAATTGAAATTTCGCACGCAACGGGGGGGTTCGAACGCATAAACCTAAGCACGCAAGTCGACTATCTTAACCACTACACTATTAAACAAGTTACGAACTGTAAAATAATCCCGAAATGGATTTGTAACTGAGGTGGTGACTGGTGGTGACCTCGGTAACGACTTCTGAATACGCGTCCATGCTATCGCGCGCACAAGAAAAAAGTTCTTGCATTTACCTCATATCTATACAAGTCAGCTGTGACAGGCGCGGGACACAAACACGTCTTGCTCCAATAAACTTTCAACTGTACGGGATCTGTGAATAAGATGTGCCATCCAAAATAGTGTTATTTATTATAAAACCCTTCGTTGCTAAGTGGGAACATGGAGTAATGTGACGACTGTCACGGACAGGGGCGACGCAGCCAGCATGGATGCCATGGAGATCTCCAGACATGTAAATTTCCAACCATGGAAATTCAGTACATGGAAAAGTGGACGAAAAGATTTTAAAAAATTACTTTTGCTTCAAAAATATATGTACCCTGGCGGACCGGCCGAACGCAATCATTACGCTATAGCGTAATGGTAAAGTAATGGTAAAGTAATGTTACAGTAATATGGCATTATAGTTATTGAAAGAAGCAAAACAAATATGTAAAGTGTTGAAACTATAATAATACGTTAAAATTTACGTTAAATGATCATGCCGTAATTGCAACAAGTTGATGTTTCAGCGTTAAAAAATAAAAAAACAAAGTGGCTGTAATTGAAGTCGGGCCCCTGC
>CAKNWT010256001.1:0-18172 GCA_932066315.1 Andricus coriarius | reverse complement strand
CCTATAGATCCTATACTAGAAAAGATTCTATCATAATACCTGAAAAACATAATCATCATCTTTTAAAACTTTTTTAGCTTTTTTCGGGTTGTCAAACTTTGTTTGTAAACAAAAGTCGACTCTAACCTCAAAATCCTTTAATTCTCCAAATCTGAAAAAGCTGAAAAATCTTGAAAATAGCCAAGTCGCCGAGAATGAGAAATTACAAGTAGAGAATCGGGCATCCGCGGCTTCAACACTGAACCCATCTTCGTGGCTGACCCGAAGCCGCCACCGAAATCAAACGAAAGAGCACGAAGGAGACAGTGAAATCATGAGAACCGACCAATTTTCGTTGCCGCGGAGCGTGGAATCAAGTGACGAAGTGGGGACACACCGACACGCGGCGTTTACGTGTGTTGCTCCCACACGGGAGTCGTGGTGGGGGCCGCCAGCTCCCACGATCTGTGAACACTTGTTGTCTCAGTGTCGTTTCAATCTGAAAACGTGCACAACATTTCAGCATTCATTGATGATACAGAAAGTAACGAGATGTGAGATATTGGTTTCTGAATTCACTTCAATGTTTGAAATCTTACAATTAAGTGAGACACCGTGCCGTGTCCTAAGCCTCTCGTGCTCCAAAAAATATATTAGTTATGTGCATTGTTGTTGCATCTCAAATTATGTCTCGTACACCTCACTCTCCACAAAGAATAAAAAATGCTTTCAGAATTCATGTATTTCAAATAAAGTTTCAGGTTTTATAGGTTCCACTTAATTTTATAATTTCCAGTCTCTTATAAGAGAGAGACTGCAATAAGTAGGAAAAGTACAAGAAATATATCAAATGTAGGATAATCAAATCGACCCCCTAAGATGGCCAGGTCGCCTGTCCGAGGAGATTAAGTCAATTCCGCCCTCTGTGATGATCGGTTCGACTCTCTATGACGCTTGAGTCTAACGTTCGAGAGGTCCAAGTCGACACTCTGAGATGATCGATCTAAACCTCTTGTTTTAACCTTCTAGAGATAGTCGCTTCAGCCATCTTAAAGGGCTGTCCTATAGTTGACCCTGCAATATAGTCTGTCTGCTCATCTATATGGCCCAACTTATCTTTTACCAGGTACCTTTTACCTAAATTAATATTTCCTAATCAACCGATGGAATAGTATATTGTGCTACAAGTGCGTAAATTAGGCAGTTCCACGCGAGTCTGAAGATTGTTGTACTAGCCAGAGGCGAATCGAAATTACATTCACAACATTTTGGTACATTTATCAAAAATTACTGAAAATTTCCGGAAATTTTGGAATATCAGAAATTACGAGAAATTTAAGGTAAATTTATAAATTACCGAAAATTTCTGGAAATTTAAAGTATCCAAAGCTTTTCGGAAAAAATCCGAAAATTTCTCTAAATTTATACAAAAATTTATAAATGACCAAAAACTTCGTGTATCCAACAATTTCCGGAAATTTCCTGTAATTTATGGTAATTTATCAGTCATGTATGGTAACTTATTACTTCGAATTGGTTCATTCACTGTTCGCTGCTCACAATCAGTCTGTCAAGCGCCCACTCATAATGAAGTGAGTTTAGAATTACGGCAGTCATGAGCAGCAATTTTGAATCGAAATGCGCAAGTGAAAGAGCTACAAAAAGGATCTCATTAGCAATATTTTTTCTTTGTCGGCGCTCGAGGCCATCCATAAATCACAAAACACATTTTTGCCTTTTTTATCCTCCCCACCTCCATGTAATAGGTCGTAACAAAATGGTTTAGCCCCCGCTTCCGCGCCTATGTTTCTTTTTTTTTTAATAATTTGAGCCATGTCTGATTAAATAAAACTTAGCTTCATACTGCACGAGGCACTTAAATTACCAAATAATTAGAAGTTATTAAAACGATAAGGCAGAAAATTAAAAAAATATGGAACATTCGACAAAAGAACTATACTATCGTCAAAAATTGAAAACTAAAGAAGCTTTTTTATCCAGTAGAGAGATATGCCTGAAACCCTTAGTTTTCAAACATTTTTCCAGTTACAAGTACATATATCTGCAATTATTTAATAATTTTATGTTTCCAAAGTTATTCGTTTTAAGGAGAAAATTGTGCATTTGCATGCAGAAATTTCTTTAAAGGTTATTTTAGATACATTTTTCGACATGTTAAATATGCACAAAAAAACCTAAACATATACACGAACGAATGCGAATATAATATACTTTAATAAAAATGTGGTAAAACGAGACTGTACAATTTTATCAAATATTTTATCAACTACTTAACGTAAGAGATTTCGACAACAACAAAAAACTGGCAAATGTCAAGAAGTTTCCATAAAAAGAACTGGAAATAATCGTCCGGACTAATAAACATTAAATTTGTAAACTTCTATACCAATTTTTAAAAGATTCGAATTCTGGTCTTCATATATATATTATTGGTCAGAGAAAATGTAAAACTGGTCAGGGAAAAGTCAGGAAATTTGGAAAATAAAGTTTTTCGGCCACCTTGAATAGAGAAATGTATATACACGGAGAAAAATGGATTGTCAGTCTGAAAATCTAGAATGTCAGACATACTATATTTGAGTTTCAACTATGGGACAGCCCCCTAGGTGGTCAGGCGTACGATCCATGGTGTGTCAAAATTTTATGGTCAGCTTCACTATCCCAGAGTGTAGAGTTTACGATCCTGGAGTTTAAAACTGATTATCACAGGAATTTTAGTTTGATTATTCTGTAGTGTCAACTTAATCATATCAGTTGGTCAACTTTATAATCTTTTGTCCTTCTTCTACCTACATATGTATATTCCTTAGAGTAAGAGAGACAAAAGAGACAGAAATTAAATTAATAAATGAAGCCTGAAAAACATGAAAGTTGATATAAAATCGATCAATTCTGAAAGCATCTTCATTATTTTTGAAGAGTAGGATGACTTGAGACATGATTGCATATGTATAAAAACGTTGACACCATAATACTTTGAACACGAGAGGCTAAGGAAACGGCGTCACTGCACTGAATTAAAACATTAATACTGGAAAATTTAGAAAACAAAATAAATGCTTATTACTAATCTCACAAGTCTTGTTTCTTTCTTAACGAATTACGAAATGCTGAGCACATTTTCGGTCGAAAATGTTGAGAATACGCACTAATTAATGAGTGACGCCTTTGTCCTTAATCCCTCGGAAATATCCAATTTGGCGTTCAAAATCGGAATGAAAATCACTCAAGCCACTCTTCAACATGCTCTCCACATTATATTCACTCCCGACACATGTTTGAAGTATCAAAAGATGGTTTAAACTAATTAAAAGTGTTGTAAAACACGGCTAACGTGACACCGAACGTCAGTCGCTCCAAAAATGCGTTTCGGGTGTCGGGTGTGTTCGCTCGGCGTTCGGTAGAGGTCGTGACACAGCCACTTCTGTTTGACATTCTGGAGTGTCGATTTGACTATACTAATAGTGAGTCTGAATCACCTATGATTATTCAAACATAATATAAAATTATGGTCTGCCTGACTACGAAGAAAAAATTGTGGGTGGTACTTGAAACTATTTAGATTATCAAACTGACGATCTAAATTTTGACACTTCAAGTTTGACTATCCATTTTTCTCCGTGTAGGTGTTGATTTGTTACGAATACTACGTAACAGTATCAACACTCCCTACCTCCTATGTAACAGATCGTAACATTTTCTTGACCCCCCACTCCAAAATTCTGTCACATAATTTACGGATAGGCTTCCGGTGTCAGTGGACTTACAATTAAAAAAGTTAATCCATATCTTACGCGTGAAATAAATGAAATTCATATAAAATATATTCACCCCTCCCGCATTTTATATAGCGCCTCCTGCATAAATAATACAATCAGTCGGGGCGTAGCAATGGATAAAATTTGTCAGCATTTATAGGGGTCGTCGAATGGAACTCCCACGATTTTATTTCTTAACATTTCCGGTTCATTTATTTATATGTACTATCGCCTTTCAGTTTCTTCTGTTTAATTCTTCAAGAGGGGGGACTTGTAAATTGATTCAATGTATAATATATTGTGAAAGACATAGTAATTTTCAATCTGAATTAATAAAATATTGCAGTTTATGATATTTGCATGTAAAATTTACACTACATTATATATTTATATTACAATTTGGGTGTTATAGCCTTCTATTCCGTTTTTTGTTTGTTTGATAAAGGAATACGATAATCACAATTAAAATTGTTTTGTATTGATAGCAGTTCGATAAGTCTTCCTTCGTCCTTTATTACTATTCGTTTATTCTAATTCATTATTTAGTTGTCATTGTAACATACAATTTTACTTTTGTGTCTCCTCCTCCCCGCACAACTTACATTGTAAATTGTGCGGGTTTTTTTGCGAATATAATAACGCAGACATGGCGACAAGTAAAATATTCGCTAGTCTTTACTGGATTTCAAAATTTTCTTTGTATGATTTAAAGACTATTTTGAATAACAATTGAAACTACTCTCTATCAGTCAGTGAGAAATGGGTCACTATATATTTTTACTGATTCACAAATATATAACACTGTTTGACTTCAGTGACAATTTCACTAATATCCAGTGATATTTCACTATCAATTAATGAAAATCCTTACTGATTTTATTCGGGGATCCATTTATGGCTATTTAAATCAGTGAATCACAGTGATTGAAACTTATGCATTAAGTTTCCATATTTTTCCAAACTAGCATTTCTAAATGTTATAAAACAATTTTGCCTTTTCTTCGAATCTACAGTTTTATATCGTATACGAATTAATTTATGGTATATATTAGTAACTCCAGGAGACGACTATTTTGAGCATCCAAAATTCCACTGGTGGTATCTAACAGTGACTTGTGAAATTGTGTACTAAAGAAAACAGTCACTCATATTCATTCATAAATTTACAATCACATATATGCTTGAACTTTGAATAGAGCGGTAGTGCATTCTTATTAAATTCATTATACAGTTGAACTTTCAGAGTATGTCTCACCAAACATGCTCTGTTCAGTAAATTTTCCATAACAAAAAGATAACAACCAGTGTCATGCAACACTGCTACGCTGAAATGGGGGAATGAATGAATTGAAAGAGGTGTAAAGTGTAAACGAAGGATCCTGAAAAGAGTTATTTTCTGACAAGCATTTATGCATTTTTGCAACACCCACCTCAAAAGTTGACCTTTTCATGCTTCTAAATGGTGCCCAAAGGACCTTATTTGAGCAGACTGTGTGCGAAACAGTTTTCGCGCATGCGCAGTTTGAAGATGGCTTACTTTAGACACTTGTGAAAAAGTTAAGCATGCGCACTTTCGAGAAGAGGTACTTCAGGCGCCGGCATAGGTACACGGTGTGTTTGAAGACTGAAAAAGTTTGGCTAAAATGGATCCAAAATCTGCTAACGCAAAAAGTTTCTGTATCGTTTGCGCATTAAAAATCAGCTGAATTTAAAATCCTAGCTGCTCCCTTTGGCGAGTTATGCGCATTTTTACATGTTCACATAACAACCTGTACTACAAAGCTTGTGTAATCGAGTTTATTAAGTAGAACGCTTTTTTAAGTTTACCGTTTTTAAAAAATATATCGAGAATTAGTTTAGCCCATGGCCAACAAAGAGGACGTAGTGGCTGTATGGTCCCATTTTGTATTTTTTTGTTTTTTTTTCTTTTTAACTTTTTTTCACATTTTTTGTATTTCTTATATATTATATATTGAATGGCATATATTTAAAAATAAAAATTAGTAGATAATGTTTAAAATGATAAGTGAAGCAAAGAAAATTCTATTACTGCTTTTAATACCTGTGAGGAGTATGATCTGCGCTGTATACATGTTACTTTGTAACGTGCCCAGAATTTAAAAAAATCACGATGTATAGATTGTCCGCTTTTCTCTGACCAATACCCTAATCCATTATTTTTTTCTATGAAACGTAAACTTTCTTTTACGTGAGTAAGAATAACGTGAATTTGTAGTATTTCGAAAAGTATATCGATGCTTTTCAGAGCTTTACCTAATTCATTGATTTAAGCAACAGGTAAAAATCCAGCTTTTCTAGAGGTAAACCAACAATAAACAATTTTATTCATTGCTTTGTAAGCAGTAATATAGGGTATAATTTTGAAAATTCCTACCACTTGATATATTTCTGGATCTATTAGTTTGTCAGCTTCTTTTAATAGCGTTCTACACGCATTTTAGAAAATACTTAATTAAATTTATCCATACTATTAAAGATATAATTTATTATATATAACATTCAATATATAATATATAAAAAATACAAAAAATGTCAAAAACAAAAAAAAAAATACAAAATGGGACCATTCAGCCACTACGTCCTAGTCGTTGGTTAATACGACCATATAATTACGTTTATATAAAGGAGTTATTTTAAATTAGAATCACTAACGAGAAGTTAATCAATAAATAAACAAAAATGACGATTTAAACAAAATTTAAATCAATATACTTATGAATATTTCATCAAAAAATTCGTATACATAATTTTCAAATTTCAATATTAATTTTTTATAAAAATTATAGTAAGTATAATATACATAATTTTTTAATGTTATTGTAGAATAGTGGAGAGTGATGTATGGTGTCGGTGCGCGGCACAGTGACTATTACAAATAACGCTCGTACTTTTTGATACTCATAGTAGTTTTTCACACAAAATAGTTTTCTCTGTTTAGAAAAATAGCGACTTGATGCAATTTCTCTATTGAAATTCGCGTCAGAAGAGTAATTATGAAAAAACAGTTTTGGCGGAAGCCGATGAAACAGTCTTTGGCTGAAATTAAGCACTAACAGCATATTTTGAAATATTTAAGGCATGAAAAAGTTATATTTTAATAGGTAAAGTATTTTATTAAACTTCTGGTAAACTGTTTTCGCTACATACTTTACTTTGATTAATAATAAAACATTAAATTAGTGTTGAAAATTCCTGGAGTAATTTTTTTTCGATTCATTACACTGTCCAGAATTATTATATTATATAATTTTTATTTTACAATGTTCATATTAATTAAATAAACGGCAGTGATATGACTGTCTCCGTACCTCAATGTATGGGGTACGCTGACTGAAATGCACCATCCATCAATTAATTAAATATCAAATAATGAAGAAATTAAATAGCGTTTCGGAGTAATAACATATGTTCCCTTGTAATGTAAGCTTCACCTTAACAAATACACACACATCAAAATCACATTTCAATCATAATTTATATAGGGCATTTAAGTCAAAGCGAGACCCCATACCCCACTCTCCCCTACATAATGTGACATATTGAATTTCCAATAATATATAAAAGCTATATAATAATTGTATTTCAATTAGACGTGCCTACTTTTACACTTATTCACGTCGCGTACATCTTCGCGTAAATACAATTATTATATAGCTATTATATATTATTGTGCATTGTATATTACTGATTATGTATTCTACAATAACATTAAAATATTATGTATATTATACTTACTATAGTTTTTATACAAAATTAATATTGAAACTTGAACATTTTGTATACGAATTTTTTGATGAAATATTCATAAATATATTGATTAAAATTTTTTTTTAATAATTTCTTTTGTTTATTTATTGCCTAACTTCTCGTTAGTAATTTTAATTGACATATAACGCCTTTATATAAACGTAATTACATGGTCTTATTAACTTGAAAATAGTATTTCATTGCTTTTTAGTATTTCGAATAGGTTTTTCCCGGCAACAAAAAATGCGCTCAGGGAAATATTTTAATTTCATCAAAAATGGTTCCCCAGAAGCATTCAAAACAATCTCCGATTCATAACTTTGGGATACCTGAAAATAGCATTTAACTTTTTTAAACGCCACCACTATTGGTCTACTAATGGAGTTATATAATTAAATACGAGAAAGCCACGGATATCCTATTTTTAAAGCATTTCTCAATCGTATGAAATTTAAAAATCTGTTATTTTCAATATTTGAATGCGTCAAATACTTATCATATTTTCAATAGTGTTAACCCCATCTTTGTTATTGAAATGGCATACACACAGCTCCATTTCTGACATACCTTGTGAAATAACTCTTTTTCATGACTTTATGAATACTCTTCTTAAATGTGATGCACATATTTCCAAAGAGTTTATATATGACTTGAACAGAAAAAAAAAATTACAATTGATTAGTTGAGTGGTTTAATAGCGGGATTACTAGTGCTCTAATTTATTTAAAATTAATTTGGGAAGAATTTGAGTGGTAATCTTTATTTTATTTTCAAGTATGCAAATATTCCTTACATATATAGGAGAGACCACCTTACAGTATAGATAATGATCCTACAGTGGGTAATCATTGATCATAAGCACAAATATAGGTAAAATAATCCATTCTGATTTTAATATATTATCACGTATCACATTTTAACTATTAATTATATTAAATTAATAATTTAACATACATTAATGAATATATACTGTAGGATCATTATCTACTGTAGGGACATTATGGGAAATTTACTACTGGCGCAGTACTGCGCCAGCTAGAGTTGCATACCGAGCCGAGAAATTCTCGTTTCTCGTTATATTTTACTGGATTAGCGAGAACATTTTTCAAACGAGCCCATCGAATGTCATTTGTTCATGCTCGATTGTTACAGTCTCGGTTGACGAGAAATATTCTCGTTGGCTGTCGAACGTATCTGTCAATTTAGTTTGAATATAAAATGCAAAAAAAAAAAACGAAAAGTTTCAAGAATTTTAGGAAGCACGCATGAAGTAGATGAAATACAGAAGCAGACGGATTGCAGAGAGCAGGTACTGATTGAGGAGAATTCAGAAAATCAAGCCGATGGAAGTACAGTGGCTGAAAAAGAAAATGAACAGGATAATCCATCACAGTAATTTTCAGTCAATTTAGTTGATAAATTAAGTGAAAATCCAATTTTCTCAATTCAATTTTTTATATATTTATATTGACCCTCAATGAGCTTAACCTGATATTTTGTTTCATGTAGATGTTGATTATTGTTTTTTTTTTTTTTTAATTTATGCCTCGTTTTACGCGAAGCTTTCAGAAATATCAAATTATCTAAGAAAGAAATGTGATTTTAAAAGCAGTATTTACACATAAAAAAACTGTCAATAAGTCATTTTCAACCAACTAGTTGAATTTTCAATCGAAACAAATAAATTTTCAATAAAAAAATGTAATAGTTCATATTGCAACCGAAAACCAATTTAATTTTAAATAAAAAAGTGACATTTAAACCAAGAAGGCGAATTTTCGAAAAGTACATCACTTTTTCATCAGATAGTTAAATGTTTAAGCAAGAGGATTAATTTTCAACAAAAAAAAACTAATTTCTAACAAAGTATATACATTTTCAAAGAAATTGTTCAATTTTCAATTCAAAAAGGTATAATTTCAACAAACAATGGAATAGTCAAATTTTCAATTGAAACAATTAATTTTCAACCAAAAAATAAACGAATTCTCAATAAGATAGTTAAATTTTCAAGCAAGAAAATAAATTCTGAATAAAAGTCGAAAATGTGAATGTTTAACAAAAAGGTTAATTATCAATCGAAAGAAATTAGTGTCTTATCGGCCAGTTGCATTTTTAACCAAAAATGATGACATATCTGCAAAAAGAGATGAATTTTCAAACCAAAAAGACGAATTTTCGACACAATAGTTGAATTAAAAAAAAACTGAGCCAAGAAAAAAAAATGTCAATCAAAGTATTGAATTTTCAAGAACGATTTTCAAAAAGGATGACTTTATGAAAAAATTGTTGAATTTTCAACAAAATAATTACATTATGAATAAAATAATTACATTTTCATCCAAAAAGGTGAATGTTCAACCAAGAACATAACGTTTCTATCAAGCAAGAAAAATTTCCAACAAATTACGACAATTTTCAAACAAATATGTGAATTTTGAAACTAAAAAAGATAAATTTTTAACGAAAATCATGAATCGTCAACAAGAAAAATTAATTTTTAATCAAATGCTTCAACTTTCAACCAAGGAGTTGAATTTCCAGTCTGAAAAAAAGATTTTTCAATACAAAATGTAATAGTTGACACTTCAACCATAAAATATTTTAAAATTTTAAATATAGAAAAGTTAAATATAACTAAAAGAGGCAAATTTTCATAAAAATGCATTTATCATATAAGTCAGAGATTTCTGTTCGAAAATCCAAGATATTTAATCACAAAAGTGATCAAATTGAAGAATCAATCGTCTTACTTCCAGAAAAAACAAAAAACTGGGATCTTCCCACTGTTTAATATTTATAAAATAATTTTGAAGTTGAATAAATAACTTGCCAACCAAAAGAATGAATGGAACGTGGCAACGATGTAGCCCATATAGCAGACCCTGATCCAACAGACGCTCCGAAGTTCGAACAGGACTGCCAATTAAATTGTCGGGAAGTAATTCAAATTTGAATTATCGGAATTACAAATCACAGAAAATAAATCATAATAAATAAATATTCGCAACTTTTTTTAATTTTGAATTCATGATATAAACACATAATACTTAAAAGTGTCTATATGGGTATATAAATTCGGAATTAGAAAAATATATATTATTACGAATACAAGTTCTAAATAAATTCTTTTTTTATTTCAATCTATGAATTTAAAATTCAAAAAAACAATACTTATAAAAATCCTGTAAATATAAATGCGGAATATTTTCAAATTTTGAATTTTAAATTTGTAACAAACACAATACTTATACCTTTTAATTGAAATTTGTAACAAAACCAATACGTATAAGAATCCTGTAGATATAAATTTGAAATTAAGACGGTTTTATTTGAAACTTATAACAAAAACAATACTTATACTGGGTGTTTTTTTTAACTTGAGACTTCGAAATATCTCAAAAGATATGCATCCTGTGAAAAAATATTCATAATAAAAACTTTTTATTTTCGAGGGGGAAAAGCGAATTTAAATAAATTTACTCCCCCCCCCCAGGAGACAGGGGTGGTCGGTAAATTTGTTTAAAGACGCTTTTTCCTCTGGAAAATAAAAAGTTTTCATTCTGAATATTTTTTCACAGGATGCGTATTTTTTGAGATATTTCGATGTCTCAAGTTAAAAAAGACACCCAGTAGAAATTCCGTGAATATAAATTTGAAATAAAGTGTGATTTTTTTCATTTTGAGTTTGAAATTTATAACTAAGACAATGATTAAATTTTTTACTTGAAATTTATAACAACACCAATACTTATAAAAATTCGGTACATATAATTTTGGCATAAAATCGAAAAATTCGTAATTTTTTAATTTGAAATTAATAACGAAAGCAATAGTTACGGGAATTCCGTAAATATAAATTTGGAATAAATTGCGATTTTTTTTTAATTTGAAATTTATAACAAAAACAATACTTAAATTTTGAATTCTAAATTCATTACAAGACTAATACTTATAAGAATTCTGTAAATATAACTTTGGAATAAAGGACGAGTTTTTGCTAAATTTTTAATTTTTACAGCTCAACTGTTCGGCGACCTTGTAGTTTTTCAATGTTTTCACATTTAAACTCATTGACTGCAATTTTTCTCCTCTTATTTGCTTCCGGAATATGCTCTTTCCACTCGAGTTTTCGTTTTGTAGTGAACCGGCCTTTTTCACGAAACCTTTCAGATGCCATGTTTCACGTGTTTCAAATACTACAGCTGACTACTACGAAAGTCAAGATGCTGTATATATTCCGCAACGTTGCCACGTTTCTTTGGAATTTTACAATTGCCAAAATAACTCATAATATTATGTTTTCGAACAAAAATAAAAACTATTTGTGATTGAGAAGCACTCTCTATACCACTAAAACAACTTACGTATTAAATGGTATTAACAGGAGTGTTTTAAAATAATATTTTTTTTAACTTTTCTAGGTTGATAGGACTGCATTTTTTAATTTTGTTTTGTAAATTCTTCAATCATTTTGCAATTGATTTTTTTTTAAATTTGCACATATTTGAATCTCATTAAACTAAAGAATTTTTCAATAATACTTATGTATTGTATATCATTCTATTTATGTATCTTATCACAAATACTCACATGACTTAAAAGTTGCGCTTCTTCCTCCTTAAAGGCTAGATTAGCTATATTTTTCGAATGTATTTCTATACAGTTATTACGAAGGCAACAAAAATTACGGTGGCTGTAAGTACAGAATTTATGATAACCATATTAAAATCAGCACTCAGCAGAGTGCTGAGCCGGAAACACGAAATTGTTTAAAATCGAAAATGGCTAATGAAGAATAGCTGCTACGTGTTATTATTACAAATAAAAAGCTGTAATGACTTTTTAAAATAAAAAATGGTCCTAGGTACAATATGATTAAAATTTTGTTGACTTTGGCAAATTAAACATATTTTTCTATGAATACGAAAATTATGGTAATTTTTGTATGCACAGGTTTTGGCATTATAAATTTTAAAAAAAATGAAAATTGAACAATATAATTTTTGCTTGAGTATGAATGTTTTTAAAGTTAGAAAAAATAACATATTTTGGATTCGGTAACAAATGTATTAAACTTAAAAGAATTAGTATTATATATAACATATGTTCATAGTTTTCATTGGGAAGCAAGTCAGAATTCCCTTAGAATTCTCCAGTTTAAACTATAAGGACATGTCATACATAATACTAACATTTAAACACTATTAGCCGAATCTTTCATTAATGTCATTTATTCTAATTTTCATAATACTCTAACTGAAACAAAAACTTTATTGCGATTCCCCCAGTACTGGGCCAGTGCTAGTCCGCCAAGTCTTGGATGGACGTTGGCATGGCCAATTCACCCACTACTGCACCAGCACCGGTCCGTAAAGATTTGGCTGGACGTTGGCAATACCACTGGCTCAGTACTGCGTCAGATGTAAGTAACGGCTCAATGCAAAGACTTGACAAGTCCATTTAGTTTTTCCATTAGCAATAAATAAATCTAAAACAAAATATTTAAATTAAATCTGTTCATTTGTTTTCAAGTGCATCTCGAAATGTAACTGGCATTAGAGTTCTGCCCTGCGTTTTCTGAGAATATATTGACGCTAATAAATTATGTGAAAACTATACATATGACAGAAATTATTAAAAAGATGGTCTTATATTTGTATTTTATTTTCTCAAGTCACTGAAAAATTTGAATTAAATATTTCACAGAAGCTTTTCGGTCTAAAGCCTTGGATGTTTGTGTCAAGCTCTGTTGCCATCTATTTCAGGAATAGCCTCTGAAATTCTCTACGCACTCACTTTCTTCTTGACCGAACCAACAACCTCCTACTCAGAAACGCACATTTGCACACGCACATTTTCACACGCACATTTTCACATAAGCTCATATGCGAAATGTCACAGTATTATTCGGTCTCCTTATATCTTCCATTCCATTTCTTGTCTTTCTCTTTTTGTTGAGGCGCACGTGCGCTGATCTTCATTTTAAATAGCCTCATGGCGAAACGAGACCACATTTTTTTAACAAAATCGGAAGAAAATTAGAATAGAAAGCAAGAGAAAAAATGGGGTCGTGCAGTCTCTCAAGTTCATTCTTTATGTGCCTTTCCTTCACTTTTTTTGCCGGCTTTTTATACATCTCGTTCTTTTTCTTGAAACAGTTTCGATTTTGACGCTTCGACTCTTATAATAATTCTTGATTTTTCATTCTAAACTTCAACTACATCCTACTTTAAATATAATGTTTCTAGGAGAAACGTTTCATGAGAAACAAATTAAGGCATAGCAGGCGATTGAATCATTTCAGTCACACAAGAAAAAGTTCTGGTTTGGCATCCGAAAGAAGTAAAAAAATAGTTATTTATGATACAAGGACCCTAAATGTCACACAGGGGCTGTGTGGAATACAATATTTTTTATCAGAACGCAATCATAAGTGCAATTTTAGGGTCTCATAACCTTCTTCGAATCATTGTCATCATCTACCAGCCCTGTCTGACTGACTCAAAAAAGATGGCCGGTGCTTATTGCTATGAGTTTCTATCTGCGAACTTTTGCCGCATGGCGTTGCTTCTTGCACGTGGTCCTACTCCAACATGAGAGCCAATCGGAAGAATATAAAAAAAATAGTGCGTAAACATTTAGGAAGTTTAAAGATGATTCAATTCCAAAACTCATTATTTTTTTAGTATAACTATTTCTAGAGTGTAAATTATATGTATAAAAAAAAGAAGTAGTGAAATTAATTGAGGGTCCGGATGTAATAACCGACGGTACGCTTGACTTTATATTCCGTGCCTCCCATTCCAGATAAAATGACGCGAAAAATTATCTGAAACTCAAATTTAAAAAAAAACACTCGACAAAAATATGAGCATATAGAGCTCAATAAAGAGCACAATTTTTATGTGGAAAATTTTTTTGTCCGATTTCAACTTTGTGAAAAATAAAATATAAACTGCAAATTTCGACGAGCGGAATTTAATGCGTTTCTTACAATAAACTCGCCGTAACTTTTTTTCATTTCAACGAAATGACATGAAATTTGACGCCCAGGCATATTATACTCTGTCGATACCTACGGAATTCGATTCGTGCATAAAAAATTTAATTGTTTAACAAAATCTCGCTGTTTTGTTAATAACTATTTAATACCATGCTTTTTCACGTTTGGCGGAAAAAAGAATCTAGGGAATTTTCGAGTTCAAACAACTTTCTGCGGAGAAATTCTTCATGAGGGTGAAACGAATTTTTTTGGAAAGTTTCAGATTCTTTAAGCGAAAAATGAGCGAGCCAGCGTAGGTTTAAGTGAGCGCGCAAGAAACTCGATCGTCTTCCATCTGGGGCGTTAGCGTTTGCGAGAGCAAAAAGAACAGACATGTCGAGGACGGACATGCAAACAAAGCTTAAAACTAGCGCATTATTTTGTTAGTTTTAACTGATGTTGTTAAGTTTTGTTTGTGTTTTCTGAGCAAAAATAAATTAAAAACCCACAGTAATTGAGGGTCTAGATCGAAAAACTCGCCCAGCGTTCGATATCGGCTGAAAGTATTGTCCAAACGTGTTGTTGGACGGAAATCTTAAAAGTCACAAATTTAATTTTTTTTCAAATATGGGCTCATAGAAAATGACGAGACGGAACTTTTTTCTATTTGCTGTTTCTTCAACGGTTCATTATTTATAATAATAAGGATGAAAAACTGAAGAAAACAAACTTCCCCAAATTCAACTACTTTTTAAGAAATAAGTTATCGTAAGTTGGACAAATATTATTGGAATTGGTTGAAAGTTTGGTTTACGCACGGAATATATTCTAGTGATGCCTAAAAACTGAAGAAAAAACTGAAAATCGCCTATTTTTTAAATAATATTTAATTGCAAATTGAGACAGGTCGGTAATCCGTTTTATCAGTTTCGCCGACAAAAAGTATCGAGGGAGCTTTAAAGTTGAATTTCCGCCACTTTTCAACGAATCGCTTTGAAAATTTCTTCAGTTTTTCATCCTTATTATTATAAATAATGAACCGTTGAAGAAACAGCAAATAGAAAAAAGTTCTGTCTCGTCATTTTCTATGAGCCCATATTTAAAAAAAAAAATAAAATTTGTGACTTTTAAGATTTCCGTCCAACGACACGTTTGGACAATACTTTCAGCCGATATCGAACGCTGGGCGAGTTTTTCGATCCAGACCCTCAATTACTGTGGATTTTTAATTTATTTTTGCTCAGAAAACACAAACAAAACTTAAAAACATCAGTTAAAACTAACAAAATAATGCGCTAGTCTTAAGCTTTGTTTGCCTGTTCGTCCTCGACATGTCTGTTCTTTTTGCTCTCGCAAACCCTAACGCCCCAGATGGAAGACGATCGAGTTTCTTGCGCGCTCACTTAAACCTACGCTGGCTCGCTCATTTTTCGCTTAAAAAATCTGAAACTTTCCAAAAAACTTCTTTCGACCCTTATGAAGAACTTCTTCGCGTAAAGTTGTTTGAACTCGAAAATTCCCTCGATACTTTTTTCCGCCAAACGTGAAAAAGCATGGTATTAAATAGTTATTAACAAACACCGAGATTTTGTCAAACAATTAAATTATTTATGCACGAATCGAACTCCGTAGGCATCGACAGAGTATAATATGCTTGGGGCTCAAATTTTAAGTCATTTCGTTAAAATGAAAAAAAGTTACGGCGAGTTTATTTTAAAAAACGCATTAAATTCCGCTCGTCGAAATTTGCAGCTTATATTTTATTTTTCACAAAGTTAAAATCGGACAACAAAATTTTCTTCACAAAAATTATGCTCTTGATTGAGCTCTATATGCTCATATTTTTTTCGAGTGGTTTTTTTTAATTTGAGTTTCAGATAATTTTTCACGTCATTTTAGCCGGAATGGGAGGCACGGAATATATATTCAAGCGTACCGTCGGTTATTGCATCCGGCCATCAATCGCGAAACGATTGTCCCCTAATTTTTCTAATAGCATGGAACGTTTCACTGGCACCTGAAGGAAACTTATAGTTATTGTTATTTTTAGCAACAAATATCTCTAAAACCGTAAGAGATAGGTAAACATGGATGTCATTTTTGAGTTTTGAGTACCGTATTTACTGCACTATAATATGATATCCATATTATAAACTGATATCGATTTTCACCGATTTCTTACGGTTTACGGGATATTTATAATAATAGTACAAGAACTGTAAGTCCTCTTTGGAAGATTCCAGTGGAATATTCCTGGAATATTCCAAAGATGCGCGTATTTGACGCGTCCTGGGAGCGTGCCTCGGACGTTCCGTGTTATTACATATACTCTTCAGGTCTCATTTTTATTTCTGGCAGTGTCATTTTTAATCACGCTATCACTCAAAAGACAGCGAAAGCCGAATTTCCAAAGCGCTTATTATGAAAAATATAGCTGGTGGGGAATGGCGGCGATATCTGACTCGTGTGTTGCCGTCCCTCGCCAGCCATTGTCGCCTTTCGCCACTAGCTATGTAATATACTATTTTGATTTTTTGAAGAGAATAGACCACCTGAAAAATGAAAAAATGCAAGAATTTCTCGAATTTTGTATCCTGACCTTAACTTCTCTCAAAACTCAGATAAGTTGTGGCAAAAATCTGAAATTTATAACACACAGTCTTTGAAGTTTTATATTTAAATTAAGCTAATACACTTTGAAAAATCTTTGCAGGTTTTCGAGATATGACTAAGAATGTCGAAGTCTCAAATGTCAAGTTTCAGTCAATTCATGCCAGCCTTAGGAAACGTTTAAAAAATAACTAAAAATCGACAGGACGTAATCTTTAAAATCTTATCTTTAATTCAAGTCAATAAAACTTTAAATATATTCATGGGTACCCAAGATATGATCAAAAATGTCCAAACGTGTCTGTGTGAAATTTCAGTCGGCGATCACCGCTATCGGCCGGGCTCGCTGCGTAAGCGGCTGAAACTGGACGCAGACACACATGGAATTTTTGGTCGTATTTTGAAAACCAGTAAAGGTTTTACGAGTTTTATTTGCTTAACTTAAATATAAGACTTCAAAAACTATGCGGTAAGAATTTAAGATTTTTGCTACAACTTTCCTAGGTTTGGTCAGAAGTTGAAGTAGAGGTACAAAATTCGAGAAATTCCTGCATCATTTTTTTAACTTCTCACGTGGTCTTCAAAAAGTAAAAAAAATACCAGGTGTATAAGTTTAAATCCGCTGTTTGCTCAGAGATGGCGGTAGTGAACATATTTAGCTACAATAGAAACGTCATGCTTTTTTTTGTGTGAGTTCGACACCTGGCTACATAAATCAGTGCACATATTCAGTTTTTTTATACAACAACATATATTTTTTGTTAAGTAATCATGTCTAATTTTGTGCCAGAAAAGGAGCATTTGCGGGAAGCTCTACTTTTTTGCTTCGATTTGAAGAAATCGGCTGCCGAATCACATCGAATGCTTGTGAAGGCCTATGGTGACAGTGCTTTATCGGAAACAACTTGCAGAGACTGGTTTCGTCGGTTCAAAGACGGTCATTTTGACTTGAGTAACAAAAAGCGTGAAAATCGGCCCAAAAAAGTTGAGGACCATGAATTACAGGCTCTTTTGGATGAGGACGATACACAAACACAAAAAATGCTTGCCA
>CAKNWT010256000.1:0-10000 GCA_932066315.1 Andricus coriarius | reverse complement strand
TTAGAAAATTTTCTTGGGTGATAGATGCCGCTGGGGAGACTTGCCGCAGTTTTGCCATCTTTACAACTACTTAAAAAATTTGCTTGGGCGATAGATGCCGCTAGGGAGACTTGCCGCTGGTGAGAGATGCCGCAGATGTGACAATCCATCATGGTAGACTTGCCGCAGATGTGACAATTAGTGCTGTGAGAGTTGCCGCAGTTTTGCCACTTTGATGTGGACTTGAACATTTTTCTTGGATGAGCGATACCGCTGGGGAGACTTTCCGCGGCAGAGAAATGCCGCAGATGTGAAAATTAGTCCCGGGAGGCATGCCTCAGTTTTGTCATTTTGACGTGGTCCTGAAAATTTTTTCGGGATGAGAGATGCCACTGAGAGACTCGCCGCGGGTAGGAGATGCCGCAGATGTGACATTTAGTCCTGTGAGGCTTGCTGCAGTTTTGGGCTTCAAAATGTTTGCCGGGTGAGAGATGCCGCCGGAGAGACAATAAGTGCTGGGAGGCTCGCCGCAGTTTTGCCTTTTTTATTTGGACTTGACATTTTTTTTTTGAGGGGAGAGATGCCACTGGGAGTCTTGCCACTAGTGAGAGATGCCGCAAAAATGTAAATTTCACTGTGAGAAATGCCGCGCGGGAGAGAAGCCGCTAGGTAGAGATGCCGCAGTTGTGACATGCCGCAGATGAGACATGCCGCAGATGTGACATGCCGCAGATGTGACATGCCGCAGATGTGACACGCCGCAGATGTGACATGCCGCAGTTGTGACATGCCGCAGATGTGACATGCCGCAGGTGAGACTTGCCGCAGAGAGACTTGCCGCATGTGAGATGATATGGACCCGAAAATTTATTATCAAGAAGTCTTTTCTGTTCATGCGTCAACATTGAATTATGTCGATTAAAAAAGTTTTTCTGTTTGAAACAGTTCGAATTAAAAATTTTTCGAAAATGTTACCATTACAAAGCTTTCTCTATGAGAAAGCAAGAAATCACTGAAGTTCGCAATATTTAATGGAACTTCTATTTTTTATATAATTGTATTAACTAGTTTATGAGATAACAATTAATTTATGTCCACTAGCTAAATATTCATGACGAATTAATGAAAATATAAGGGCAATATAAGGATTACTCGGTCTTACTGGATAAATCAACGAAAACTCAAAAGAGTGTGTAAATTATATTTTTAGTTAATTGTACACTACAGTTATATTCAATAGACAAGTGTCAATATTAAATATTATTTATGCAATAAATGTTATTATTTTCACCACTAATATCTTGAAATTGAGCGTAAGATTGCTAAAAATATTTATTGCATTTGTTTTGGTACTTTTTATAATATTTTAAAAATCGGTTTTCCATGGTAAAACTTTTTTCATTAACATTTGATCAAAGAGTAGGGAAGTTATGGTAATTTATATATTTTTAAAATCGATTTTATAATAAAAAATTTTTCATTCTCATAATTTAAAGTTGATGCGAGAATGGAAAAGTTGTGTTGATTCGAGACGAATCGGTTGGATGGACAAAGCCATCAACATAAACATTGCTTGTTTGAAATTATTGTAGATTCATATATTAGGATGAAAAAATGACCATACCTTAGAAAATTGCATCCATTGTTGCTTAAACTACACTGAAAAAAGCTATGGTAAACGGAACTATAGTGGTCTGGCTGGAAAAAGTAAACGTTTTTCCGGGTTGGACCAACTGATTTACAGTTGTTTATGACTTGATTTACTAAAAAAAACAGTTATACTTGCTACTTTTAATAGTTTGTTTTATTAGTAATGTATATTTGTTGGCTTACGGGATCCTCCATCAACTCGGGAAAGTAGTCACAGTTACCTGGAACTATTATCAGGCTATTATAATATCCCACGATTTACTATAATAATTACTGTAAAGAAGAGGATAATTTCACATAGACTATAAATAAAATGATCAGGTTTTGAAAATAATTGTATAGTTTATATTTGGTATTCGTTTGCACCTTTCTAATTTCATTATCTTATTCACACTTTGTACCTCCAGCACCCACCCTTAGACCCTTTAAACTAGGCAGCCTCTAGGCGTTTAAACCCTCAAACCGTTCTAATTGAGGTTCCTTCTCGTTACCGCGAAAGAGTTACCGGGAACAATGGCGAGAACAATAGGAGAACAATTGCACGTACTACTCTCACTCACAAAGGCATGCATTGTTTTTTCCATCTTGTCAAGTAGCCCCAGTCCAGTAATGCCGAGGCAAATAACGAAGTGTTCAAAAGTTTAAAATAACCATCACAAAATTCAACAAAAAGTTTTCTACAACAAATAAAGGGTACAGTCGTAATTTTAAAGTTTGAAGAATCAGTATTTGAGTGCTTTAAAATCTTTAGATGTATTTAGTCCTATTGTATTTTAAAGTGTACACAATTGCATTCGTTTTTAACCACTAATAATACATAAAAATCGAAAATAAATTTAAGGGTCAATGGTCTGTACAAAAGGACAAATATGAGAGGTCAGAGGTGATTTGTCATATGCTAAAGGCAAGATGTCAATGTTCAAATGTCAGGGTTAGTTTAGTAAAGTTCAAAGGTGAGGGGTCACATGCTTAAGGTCGAAGGTCAGAGTTTCTTAGGTTCCGAGATATGGTAAGCATTAATGATACATATCAACCCTAAAAACTACTAAAATTATCAAACAATTGGTGATGCAAAAACACTTAAATTTTCTTGAAGATTCTCACTCTAATTTTCCCGAAGAAATGCAGACTTTAACCATCGCTAGGTGTCGAGGTATTACAATTTAAATTTGATATAATGATCGCGATTATCCAAGCAGATTCACAGAGCCTATTATTTAAAAAATGTCTGCACTTCTGAGCCAATTGTGACGGCAGTGTGAAAATCGAACGAAAGACACTCGTCGCGAGTGAGTGCGCCGCAAGAACATCGAAGGAATAATAAATCGGTATAATACCCGCGAGGTCTGGATAATTTTTTCAGAAGTCATCACAGCGGTAAAAAACCTGGCTTAAGAAAGAAATAAAAGAAATTCCTTTCGCGGTGAAGGCTTTTTGGTCTCATTTTGCTCGAGTGCCCTCGCGAACGAGGAAACATTTCAATTAATTACTGCGTAATTAAAAGATGAAAAAGTAGTCATTATCCTGCGTTTCCACGTCGGTACGTCTAGGTCCTCTGTATTTGCTTATTGCCAAAGAGTTTTTCTCATATTTTCCTATATCTTGATATACACGCTTTTGCTCATCAACCTGTTTTGTATTATTTTGCGTTCTGACACAGATGCGCCGAGAACGAATCTTGGCATAGCAGGTAAAGGAATTAATTATTCACGTGTCAGAAAATCTCGGGTAGCCTCGCAAAGCTTGATTCTTAAGTGGGGACACGCGTGTAGGGATGCGGAAAAATAAACATTTCCAACGCGTCCTTAACGCTCGACCTGCCACTGATGGGACTCGCTATAATTTCCAGTTTTCATATCTGCGGGAAAGTTTATATTTTATTTTTATTTAGAGAATCTTCACTAATAAACAGGTTCATTTTAAAATTTTAATTCACTCTCTATACATTGATAGCATATCCGATAATAACTGTAATGGTATTATAATTCATATTTTAATAAATTTAACGCTGGATTCTCAAAAACACTTTCGAGAATATTGGAAAAAGGAAAGGGGGATGGGAAAGAGGATGAGAATTTTTTTTTCCCATGACCTCTCATCTTTGGCATTTCATATTCAACCCCTGATCTGTGAACTTTTACCCCTGACCCTGGATACATATGATTTCCGGTCTGTGATCTTTCATCTTTCATCTCTAGCCTTTCAACTTTGACTCCTGACCTCTGACCTCTGAACCCTTGTCCTTCTCCTCTGACTTTTGACATCTCACCTTTTCCATGATAAATGAAAATTTAAGTTTGTAGGCTGAATAAATTAATAATGATAATCTACATGTGTTTGCACCTAATACATTCCGTTGGTTCGCAGATATGCTTTTTTTGGTTATTGTTGCTCTTGTTTTAAAAGTGATTCGTTTTATTATTGAGAGTTTAGGATCACATAAGTGTAAAAGGAAAATATAAATAACTTTTAATGGAAATTATACTGAATTATTTGGGGTCAATTTTAAATCTTTAAAATTTTACAAAAAAATGAAATTAATAATTGGAAATAAATATTTTAGAATTGATTAAAATTTTTGGTATGAAGAAAAAACTTTAATATTTTTGACTTCTGACATAAGTTTAAGTAAAAATAATTAAATTCTTAAAAACTATTACAATTGCAATTTTTGCAATTCAAGCATGAGTGCAGTCTTCAATCTTATTCAAACTAGAATAATTTAAAATTAAACAAGATTGAATTGAAAGCATTTAAAATAGAATAATTTTATATCGAAATATTGAAAATGGTTTGGTCTCATTTGTAAATCTTTCAAAATCGTATCTTTTGAAAATAATTATATTTTATAGTTGAAAAAATAATTAAAACCAATCCTTAGTTAAATAATTTACTTTAACCCGGAATGTTCACAAATGCTTGAATAACCGTTTGATATTCAAAAAATTTAAATTAAAAACTTCAAATTAATGAAAAAATCCCAATTTTAATCCTTCGATATTAAACAACCTGTAAATGAGGAATAATTAAAATTGTAGACTTTCAAAACCTTGGAAGCTATACAAATTGAGTAATTTTAATTCCTAAACTTACCAGATTAAGTAATTTCATTACTCATCTAAAATAAAAAAAATTAATTAATTTTGCAACTTAACAGTGGACCATTTTCAAATCTACAGTGTTCAACGTTTAAAAATTCTGAATTTAACTTGCTGAAAAATAGTAAGATATCAAATTTGTAGCCTTTAAAATTAAAAAATTCTCAACTTTCCAAACGTAAAAATCAATACATTCTATTCCTTTATTAAAGATCAAGAGTATTATATTTAGAGCAATGAAAATTTGGCAGATTTCCTGAAATCCTTGAATATTCTGAATTCCTGAAATTCTTTGAATTCTCTGAACACCCTTAATTTCTGGAATATTCTAAATTCTTTGAATGTGTTGAATTCCATATATGGTGTGAAATCTTCGAAATTCTCTAAAATGTTTCAATATCCTAAATTCCTTCAATTTTCAGAATTCCCTGAATTCTCTGAAATTTTTGAATATTCTGAATTCCCGGAATTCCTTGAACATTCTAAATTCTCTGGAATTCTCTGAATCCCATGGATTCCTAAAATTCCGTGAATTCCTGAAATTCTCTGAATTTCCGAAATTCCATGAATTTATAATATTTCAGGAATTCAGGAAATTCTCTATATCTCAGCATTTCCGGAATTCAGTGAAATCAGAATATTTAAGGAATTCAGAAAATTCTCTAAATTTCCTGAATTCCTGAAATATTCTGAAATCTTTTCAATCCCTGAATTTCTGGCATTATTTTGAAGTCCTTGGAGTGTAGAGAATTTTTTAGAATTCAGGCAGTTCAACGAATGCAAGGAATTAAACGAATTCAAGGAATTCAAATGATTGACGAAATTCAATAAATTTAGGGTATTTCAAGGATTTCAAAATAATGCAAGGAATTTAGGGAATTTATACGAATTCAAGGAATTCAGATGATTCAGAGAATTTATAGGAATTCAGATATATCAGGGAATTCGAAGGAATTTAGTAGATTTCAAGGAAGCTTAAAAGAATTCGAAAGGATTTGAAAAAGTTTAAAAGCATTCCAATAATTCAAAAGATTTAAAAGATATGCGTAGAATTTAAAAAACTCAAAAGAATCCAAATGAATTAAACATTAAAAATTACTAATTTAATACTGCTGACACATATTTGAAATTTGACTATTTCGCTATACAATAACTTTAAATTGAAATCCTCCACAATTGAAAAATTCCTCAGAGGCATTAAAAACTGAATATTTTTTAGGTTTACCGATATTCCAAGCCCCTTTCCTCATTAATCTGTGAGAAAAAACTTCGCATGAAAAATAAAATCATTCCTTTAAAATTATTTTTTCTTAAAGTAATTAAACGGTACAATTTATCATTGGAATCATAGTAATCTTGTTTTATTATTATTATATGTTATATCAATTGGCAGTTCAATGTTTCGCGCACAGATAATTGCTAGTGGACAATAATATACCATATTCCAGAAAATAAAGAAGCAACGTTAAACAAACTTTAGCCTCGCGCATTAGTCCTCACACACAGATTTGAATTCATCCCCATCTGTAAAGTGGGGATGTTCCCCACAATTCCCCGCCACTCCACACTAACTTTTCAATTTCGGTCGAATAATCTCTCGCAATCCTCTCGCGGTTACCTCGGCAACGATCTGGCCTCCGATTGGCTGGCTCGCAAAGCTCGCAACCCTCGCCCACCCCCTACCCCTTTCCCCTTATCTAGACTCAAAACGTCTACGCTCTACAGTATCTAGACCGGCAGAGGCCGCCCTCTCGCCCCCGTACACTTAGCCCCGTGGTTAACTTCAATGAGCGGATAACAAGCCGCCCCTCAACTGTGCCCTATAATATTCACTCGGATAAATGGACCTGCGGCTTTGTCAAATCAACCGTCGTTTGTTATAAACAACTCGTGAGAATCCCGAGTGTTGCGGATATTCTCTCTATATGCGATTAAAGGATAACGGAGAAGAATCAATGATAATAAAAAGGCTCATGGGATTGAAAGTGTAACGATCAAATTAAATCACATTATTTGACCTCGCTTCTTAACTCTCGAATTTGGTGTATGGTACAAATCGCAGTAATATATATCCTAAAAATTTTCTTATTTTTATTGTGCAATCAAGACTAATTGTTAAATTGAATTAATGTTCAATAAATTGGATGGCTTAGAGCTTACTTAAAAAAATAGTAAAAATGAACTAATTGTCAGTGAACATATGCTGAAATTTGAGTACAGTTTGATAAAATTGTGATAGGAAGAATTGCTGGAAGTTTAGTGAAAAAATTGCATTAAATTTTCAGTCAAATAGATCAAATAGATGGCCTTAACATTTTTTACCAATTCAATTAGTGAAATTTGATTCAAGACTGAAGCCATTTCAAATCATACAAGTAGTGCAACTTCAAAACGCCAAATCATTCGCCTTTTGAATATGCTGTTTTTCAAAGGAAATAAGACAACAGGTATATTACATGCAGTGTTGAGAAAAAACTAATTTTTGCGAAGTTAAGAATATTTGAAATTTTAGGGTTGTTTTTCAACAAAAGAGAAGTTTTTTCTTTATGCCCTTATAACTTTTTACCTGATTGAGATATTTATGTTTTCTTTCCTAACAATGTTGAAAATTAACAAAATCATGGTGGTTTTTCTACAAATAATATTATAAATGAGTGAGAGGTATTTTTTGTAGAACTATTCTTAAAAAAGCAACGTTTTTTTTAGTATTCTGTCAGATCTGTCGTTGTTTGAAAAAATGCGAAAAATCCATTTTACGAAAAAAAATTCTTGTGACAGAAAAATAGTTTAGGCCCGCATGGAAACATACAAGATTTATACGTAATTCGAGTACCATTTTAGAAAAGGTTAATTATTGTTAAAAGTTAACGTTGAACATTTTGTTAATTTTCCGGCGGATTTCGAAAGAATACAATTCACCTCATATGGTTCCGTAATTTGAAGTTGTAGTGCCTGTATGATTTGAAGTGGATTCGGTCTCAAGAATCGTGACATTTCAGTCAAAAGTATAGTAAACTTATAACTCAATGAAGCAAGGTCTGAAATATGATTATCATTTATCATACTTATCGAAGAACAAAAAAATTCAAGGCCATGTCTAGAATCATCGAAATTAGATGCGCATAGCATGGAAAAATATAAAGAGAGGTATACGTTTCTCAAAACTGGGCGATCATTGTGTAACTAAACTGAAACCTAAATAGAAAAGACCTGGGCTTATGGCGTTCCTAGAATTCATGTCCTCAGCAATTTCGGGATCAGGAGATCCGCGGGCCGAGAGAGAGAGACCGAGCTTATGTTAGTCAACCGTGAAAGAAAGTTATGTCGCCATAAAGTGGGCAGCGCGCGGGTACTCCGAGCGTACGTTAGGAGTTTACTTTTAAAAGGGCATATATCCATATTAAAATTGGCTTTGCCACCAAAAGAGCATGCATCCAGTCTTCGGCTAATGAGATAATGACAATCCAAACTTCTGGTGATTTGGCACGTGGTCTAGGACCAGTAAAATGTTGTAACCCAGAAAAACCAATTCTTTTTATAAATGCCGAAAAAAGTTTCTTTCGATTTCTCAACAAAAACCAAAAGTGGATATATGCCCTTTTGAAAGTAAACTCCTCATGTTACCTAATAGTATGTATTCCTACTGGGAATGGTTCAAACGTTCCTGACTGTTTACGTTCGGAGTCTCCGGATTTATAGTCAAGGCCACTGGAGCCATGCCCGAAACCATTATAAATCCAGATTCCAGTGTACTTTTGTTGTGCAAATGTGCACTTACTAAAAAAGAGTAGGCTTACCCAAATTAAAAGTATGAATTCGACATTTTACTTACTCATAATTTTTTATTCAAAAATAATACTAGATTTTTAGTTTTTTGAAAGTGGGTCTGTTATAACTCTTAGTGGTAACTTTTTTCCGACCTTTTTATACAAAATTTTCTGGCATTTTTAAAACAATTAGATGGGCTGAATGTGAACAACAAAGAAATTGCCGAAAAGTACCTATTTTGGTTTTTATCGTGATTTTGGCACTTTGTATGTTAGTTCTTGTTAAATTAATCAAATCAAATTCATCTCCGAGGTATCAACCTTACAAAGTTAACTGAAACCTTTTTTATTATATTTTACGCACATTCTATAGTATTTTTTATAAAATTGATTAGTCTAATTGCATGTGTCTGCTTGGTCACATGAAATTGTTTGAGGCTTCTCGTTCGATCACCGAAATTAAGCAGCGGTTGCTGGGCTGTACTCGGATGGGGGCCAATGTACTTAAATGGAATCCCGCATGAAAAAATGTTGCTTTTTTCAAGCATGGGTAAAAAATTAGTCAAAAATGCTTAAAGATTGTTTAAGGATGGGACATGTATGGGTTGATGGCGTGGCTTAAGCATTGCGTGTGCCCACGTCCCAAGTATAATGAGGCTAGAGTCCGGGGTTCGATCCCTGAGCCGGTACCTCTGTATATTTTTCTATGTACATTTACCGAGATTCTGGTGGTTCGGATCCCACTTTAAGCTGTAGGTCCCCCCATAATGCACTTGACGGCTACCCAGTCCATGAATGATGGGGTAAAAAAACAGGCTTCGTCCAATATGTCAAATTAGGCAAACTGCTCTTTTCAGATCACTTGATTGCATGCCAAAAATGCGTCCGTGACTGATGATATATACTGGGACAGCCCCGTGCAGAATATTCAATAATCCAACTTCAACAAAAAATGCCTTCCACATATGTAACCATCTTAAGCCCGAGACAAAAATAAAAACAATTATAGCGTAGGGATGTGACGACCCCATTGCCGGAAAGCTCCGGCTCTTGCAGTCAGCCACGTTGCATTGGGGTAACTCCCCAATGCAATGAGTTATACGGTTACGTCACCAGTATCGCGCTGTGCCACCAGAAAGAGGCCTCTCTTGGATGGAGGCCATGGTTCAGTTGGGAGTGGCAATAGGACCGAACCAAGGCGACGACCAGGCATTGGTCCCGGACATATGCGAGAACATCGATTCAAATGTTCGGATTAACTCAGGAGGGATATCCTTACCTGTTGGCAAAGAAGCTCACCGGCACGAAGAGGATTGATGCAGAGGTTACATGACCGTTGGGTCAATATGCACCCGGAATACGCTCATAAAACGCCTCAGTATTTAAGAGATCAGGTATCCTTTTTGCCCAAAAACGGATATGAAGCTCTTTATCAGCAAGAAGAAGAGCAACATCCTCTAGCGAACATACCACCTGTTCCAGCAAGACCACCTTTGCAGATAGCCG
>CAKNWT010255999.1:0-12057 GCA_932066315.1 Andricus coriarius | reverse complement strand
ATATATATATATATATATATATATATATATATATATATATATATTTTGTTGTAGTTGAGGATTTGAAAATTTTCACGGACATTTATTGCTGCAACAAATATTTTTTTAAATTTTGAAGAAAAAAAAACAGTTTAGCAAAAGAAGTTTCAAATAGTAATAATTCCCTATTGATTTGTACAAAAATCCTCTAATAGATTTTCTTTCTGGCCCATAAGGAACCTGTAGGAGTAGTGTGAAAACTGGAATTTTGTAGTAGCGATTTCAAAAGTTCAGTTAAACTGATATATATTTTTTTCTAATTATATATTCTTTAAACTAGAACACTCAGAGAACAAGGTGTCATGAAATAAAAGCATTGTCCTTTTGCCTATTTTATTTTGAACTACGTGAAAATATTGCTTGCACACATATAGTAATTTGGCTACAAGATTAGGCGAAGTTTGTCGCAAAAGGATAATATTTGCTGCAAAAATCTTCTTCATGAGACAAATTAAAATACTTTCAACCTTAAATTTAGGAGGAAATTCCATTTGTGTCAAGATGCATCCTTTTGACAGAGGAGGACATCTCTCTGAGTGACATGGTTACTAACGTAATGCTTGGTTTCGCTATATTTTGATGGGGGCCATCGTATTAAAGAGTCTGTATAGAAAGAATACTAATACCGATACTAATTTTTCGTTTTTCCTTTTCTTATATTTAATAATTTGATATATTTTTTACATATCTTAGACAATTTTGAATGATAATCCTGAAAATATTGATTACAATGAACTGATATTCAAAATAGTGGGAAAATCAAAAAATGTTACATGAATTCAGCAAATGATTTCCGAGTCACAAAAATTAAATAAAGATAATAAATATAAATCTAATTACACATTTAGGCATTTAGAACTTCTCAAATATTAAAACTAAATGTAAGATAAAAGTATAGACAAAATTAACGTTATCGTTTACTAGAAAGTTGGTAATAAATTTCAGTTACGTAATTAAACATTTTCTATCTCACCTATATTCACATTTATTATTACATGCATCATTGATTAGGTATACGATTCTGAGAAATTCTGGAAAATAATTATTTACTCTGACAATGAAAGTGATGAAAAATGGGGCTCATGCATTTTTGAAGTACAAATTGCGCTCATTTCTCGAGTCATACATTTTGTCACTTGCAGACTAGTCAGACGTGGATCAGAGTTAAAAGAGGTTCTTCGTCATCTAGAATAAAACACGCGATGGTTTGCCATTTCAAGAAATAAATGAACTAATTAGCCCATTTGCAAGGCAACGTTCAAGAAATAATAGAGCTGCAGAACTGCCCCATCGATTCAATTCAAGGGCCATGTTTCTTTCTAATATGTCGTCGGCACTGCGGGTGAGAAAGTAATTTAGCAAAATATTGCAGAAAGATCGATGAAAAATGCGCTCGCTCTTATTCCTTTTGTTCTAGGGCACTCTATAATACGATATTGCTAGCTTGAAAGGGTGAAAAAAACGAAGGCAGAAAGAAGATGGCCATTGTGGTAGTTGACATTTCGTAGTGACATTTGCAGTTCTCAAACCAGAAAGATACAGGAGGCACAAAGGTTGACTACCTTTGTGCCTCCTACTCTAGTCACGTAACAGTAGAAATTAATAAAATATTTTCCATTGTTAATTTTCTGATATTCGAACGAAGTTTTGACGGCTGAAATTTGCAGTAAATAAATTAAATGCCAAGGTGAATGAAGATTTAAAAAAATTACAATTTGACAGGGTTTATAAACCTTACTAATTGTTGTTACTGTGTAACCTTTCTGTTTTATAATGATGGTCCAATATTTGATCAGACCTTCAGAAACAATTCAATTATACATCCAACAGCTTCGTTAACGACTATGCTTCCCGAACAAAAGCCGATTTTTTTCAGTTCATTCCACATTTTCGCATTACTAATTAGACAATTGAACTCTTTTTACAAAAAACATAGCTTTTTTGGGTTCAACAAGGTCTAGTCGTTGTCTTTTTGGGTGGGCTATATTTGTTTGGCTATATTTTTCTCACCTCTTTTTTACTTCCGTCCTTCTAATCCTTAAAATAAAAATATTTCAAATTATTTTTGCAATTTCTTCCTGATTAGAATAATTAAAAAAAAGCATTAGAAATTTTCTTAATTTGAAAAAGAAAGAAATATTTATATAATTTTATATTTATAAACATGGTAAACTCTCGGACAGGAATGAAAGAAATTAAATCTTGCAATGGATGTTAAAACCAATTTATTTTTTCAGTAAATAAACAAATATTACACATCTTTCATAGAAAATAAATTTGTATGGATCAGAATCATTTGGTTGACTAATATGCGGTTGATTATAAAAATTTCGTGTTTTCATAACAAAATTGGTCTTAAGTAGATCAAACTCGTTTGCTTCAAATAACCATAGTGGTTTTTTTATTCGCCTTGTTAATTTTACACATTATTCAAATGGTATGAAATAAAAATTAAATAAATAAATAAATAATAATAAAAAATAAAATAAATGGTAACAAATAATTTTTTGTCCGTAGAGTGATCATACTTTGAATTTTGTTAATAAATTTTTCAATTACTCATTTCAATAGTATTAAGGAAGCTTTTGTAACTTACGAAGTAAAATACACACTTAAAGTAGGGTCGATACGGGAAAGTGGGATTCCGAAGTTAGTGTGATGAGAAGAAAATTTGGAATAAAAAACGAATCAGTTATTCACCGCTTTAGTTACAGAATGAAAATTATAGCTATTGTTATTTTTAGAAAAAGGTGCCTGTTATTAATTTTAGTGTTACAGATTTAATCAATGAACTTTTCTTTTTCTTTTTCATTGTTAACTATGAGTGTTGGTAAATAGCATTTACATATATGCATTTGCACATACAAATAAATGCTTAATCAAGTTAGAAATAATTTAATTGGAAATAGAGAAGTTATTCATTATCACTCGAACTTCCATACAAAATTCAATTATGTTTGTTTATTTTCATTAATATTCTCATAAATGACAAAACATTGAAAAATATCATACGTTATAAGAATCAGTCAATGCTTCATTAATAGTTACAAAAGGGATGTCATTTAAATTTTCGATTTTAGCGTTTCTTTTACACATATCACACTTAGTCGTACTGACGAAAAATCTGGAATCGTTGACACACTACCAGCGAAAATAAAAAAATTTTCTTCACTCAAGTTTTTGATCATTAAAGAAGGGAAAGGCTACAGGTACACAAAAAAGTCTATTCACAGCTTGTTTTCAGTGAACCATGTCTCTATGTACATTGTACAGTGTATAAATTTGTCCTTCCTCGAGAATAGTTTATATTACACCTTGAAGCAAGCCCAGTTTTGAGCTTGAATAAAGACCCTTTTTCTGTGCAGAAAGTCCGAAGATAATTTTGGTAACTTTTGTAACATGAATCTTCTTAAATATTTGAAATATCATTAATCAAAGCATTACTTTCTAATTTCGTATCATACTTACCCATATCGACCACCTATGTTAAAAAGAGTTGCAAATGTTATGAATACTGACCGATTTCCACAAAAATAGCAGTTTTTAATGACCGATTATATAAATAAAATTTGACATTTATAAAGGTAAAGCTTCAAGAAACCATTTTCATATCTATGGAAAAGCGACGACTTGCAAAGATGAGCAAAATCGGCAAACATTAAGTCATTTAAATTTGAAGATCATAAAATAAGGAAACATTTTCATCATATGTAAAGATTACAAATAATCCATAAAAAATTAAAATTCAACGCAAACACCATAAATGTTCGAGAAAAAAATTTTACACTAAAATTTGAGGACAAAACATTTTTTTTAACATCAGAAAGTCACATGACATCCCAGTGGGCACGAAATTTAAAAACGTAATAAAAACGTCCTAAAAAGGTTCCTTAGACGTACAAATCAAAAGAAGTTATTTGAACGTTCTAAAAACCATGCTAAGTCAGGTTAAATAATGCTTTGAAAAAGTACAATGTTCCAAACATATCCTTAAAACGTTTTTTAGACATTATCTGTTGAAGGAACGTTATTTGGTCTGACTAAGGACGTTTTTGAGCCTTTCTAATGAGGTTCTTAAACGTTTGTGCCCACTGGGATGGCACCTCCCCGCTTAGTTTAAGTATGTGGTTTTCAAAGTTTTGGTTTAATTTGATTTTCATGTTTTACTTGTAATTATTTTTTTTACTGAAGCACACCAAATTTAATTTTACAATATGATGACAGTCTCTAATTTTAGAAAAACTTTGGAATAAACTGGATGCAGGATTATTTTTGAACACTTATATCATGCAGTGTTGTCCATTCAGGCGATATGTGAATTATAGATTCATTTTGTTGCTATATTAGAATGTCCATCTGTCAGGAACAGCATACAAAGGATGGTTGAGTTAAGGAGGTAAGCTCGAGGTGGTTGAGGACTGGTCGACCACCTACTCGGAAACGGCAAGTGAACTATTGCATTTGATATCCACTCGAGTGAATGGAACACTGGAATTCCATGTGTGTTTGTTCTTGTCCATGAATATGGGTAATGCCCCGCTATCCTTCCGCCAAGTATGATAACATGGTATTTACGACTGGTTCGCGAATTCGTGTAATTTACAGGGACGTGGTTGACTTCCGTTTGCGGCGCTGATTCACGCCCGTTTGTCATTCTCTTTTTTTCATTGCAAACTAATCTCTACAAAAACGGAAATTCCTGCAAAAAAATTATACCTTTTATTGTTTTTAAATAATTCTATAAATTTTTCTCCAGAATGAAGCTAGAGTTAGAGGCTATCCATTAATTACGTTATCAATTTGAGAGGGGGATACGTTCGCGTCATGATAAACTAAAATCTTCATCACGGAAACGACAGTTATCGTTGATCAACATGAGAGTTGTAGAAGAAGTTCAATTACGAAATGAATCGCAAAAATATTCTATATATGAAAAAGTCTTAATGAAATAAACAAGAAGTTCGATTCCTAGAATGTAGACTTACCGATCTTACGCTTTTTATAAACAAGGGATCATTTTCAATTTCCATATTCTGATTAGATGTTTTGACTCACACCCATTACCGCTACATTTAGAACTTCCTACCTTTGATATCTAAGAAGGAAGACCACGCACTTTGACAACTCCAACATTCTCCAAATATAAAAATTTGTCACATGACACCTAGACCTACCCCTACTTTAATATTCCTCGCCCATATGTGAATCTAAATAAGGACAACGTAGATAAATACTGCCGATTCTGAAGGAGAAATCAGCTAAGAAGTTTAGATGTTATCATCAGTTTTAGTTTAAGTTTATAAATAAGCTTCAGTTAACGACCAGTTTAGAAGTTTAGAAGACATCATTAGCTTAAGTTCAGAAATCATCTTCAGTTAACAACCAATTTAGAAGCTTACCATAATTATCAGAAAATAAACAATGGAAGAACCATCAAAACTCTAAACTCCAGACCAAAAAGTCGGACCGTCAACCATCTACCATCAGAAGTTTCTAGTATTTCCTAAACCTTTGAAAGTTAGCACTTGTGCTGGAGTTTCGAAATCAAAGCTGTATCAACAATGAAAAGGACACCTGTCACAAACAGAAGTACGAACACAAGCCAGAAGGGTTGACCTGTCATCTCAACCTATTGACCAATATTCTTGCGATCATTTACCCGATTCAGGCCCGGCCTAGGGTCACAAGATGTGATAATCGCCTACACGTTCCGATCCAGCGAATGAGAGGATAGAAACTTTCATCATAATTTAAAAAATTTTAAGTACCAATTTTATTGGCACTTCTTTACGACCTTCTTTGCATTCATATACATGTTCGCTAATTAGTCATCACTATTCAAGATGGACTAAATCAAACAAGGGAACTTAATTCGAAGTTGGGTCAAGAAGAGTGTCAAACCTGGTCACTAGATAGTTATCCTCATCCCAGTTTTCTAGTTTTGTTTTGTTTAAATTAGATTAGATTAAATTAGATTAGAATTGATTTATTTTATCGATGATTCGCCTTTTTTGGTGGAATATTAATCTTATTGTAGAAAATTGATCTTTGGGTCAAAAATTTAACTATTTGGTTGAAAATTCAACTACTGGGTTGAAAGTTGAACTACTTTGTTAAAAATTATTTTTTTCAACCTTCATCTCTTTGGTTGTATATGTAACATTTTTGTGGAAAATTGGCTACTTTTTTCATGGAAACTAATTTTGTTATCAGGGAGTCATCGTGGCTCAGATGGTATAGTGATTGTCCGATGTTCCAATACTGCAGCCTTGGCAGCCACGATGGCGCGGGTTCGATTCCCAAGGCAGGAAGCGAGGCTGGACGTGCTTTCTGAAAGCTTCGCTTCCGTCCCTTGGTATGATACCCCACAGATACCCTACAGTATATAATTAACCCTACAGTACAGTCGCTAATGACCCTGGCAGTTGATGCGACTATAAACATTCAACTAATAAAATAATTTTGTTATCTGAAAATTTAAGTATTCAATTTTTGATTGGAATTCTCCTTTATAAGTTTAAAATTCAACTATCTGGTAGAAAATTCATACATTTGGTAGAAACTTCAGCTTTCTTGATTGAAAATTCATCTATTTGGTTGCGAAAATTCATTTATGTATTTTGTGAACATTTTTTTTGTAGTGTAATTCACTGCCTGAGAATTCGTCGTTTGCTACAAAATTCTTCTTTTATGATAGAAAAATTATCTTTCTTGGTTGAAACTGAACTTTTTTTTTTAGATTTGATTACACAGGCCCATAAAAAAAAAGTTTTTTCTGAGTCTTGGATGCCAATATGATATTCCCATGTATTTTGTCTTGCTGAAACCGTCTCCGCAACCCGTTTTACCTTTACACGTCAGGATTTCGACATAACCTCAAAAACATCTGAAAAATCCCTTAAACCGGTCTAATCATTTACCCCATACCACTTTACCCCCCCCCCCCCAACAAAAATTGGTAGCCCTATAACACCATAATCTCATAATCCCCTAACCTCGTGATACCATAAGTCCATAACCTCAAAACCCCGTAACCTAATTTAGTATAAAAATCTGTTTTGGGAAAACAGAACTATTTCATGAGTTTTTCTTGTGGAGCATAGTCATGGGTAAGTTACTCTATAACCCCAAAATCCCACAACACCATAACCTCAAAACCCCTGCACTGCCTTACCCCATATATGATAACCTCTTAACCCCCTCATCCTATTCTGTGGAGCAGTGCGGTTCCCGAAATCAATACAGTTTCGTGAGTGTTTCTTGTGAAATACAGTCAGGGTAAATATAACCTCAAACCCGCCAAAACCTCATAGCACATTCATCGCATTTTCTTTGTTTTTTCTCCAGTCAGTAGAGTGTTATACGTCTGCTGTCCTTATTATAATAAATGGTAGTCGCGCATCATATTCGAGTTTCATGTGACTTGATTAAATAGTTACATATCTTTGATGCTATGGGATGGTGGTCGTGTTTTTAACGGAATGAAGGGGTCTTGGGCTTATGGTGTTGTGAGACTTTTGGGTTACAGAGTTACTTACCTACCTTATACCCATGACTATGTTCCACAAGAAAAACTCACGAAATTCTTCTGTTTTCCCGAACCAGATTCTTCTGCTAAATGAGGTTACGGGATTTTGAGTTTATGGAGTTATGGTATTACGAGGTTACGGGATTATGATATTATGGTGTTATAGGGTTACCAATGGGGGGGGGGTGAAAGTGGTATGGGATAAATGATTTGACCAGTTTTAGGGATTTTTTAAATCTTTTTTGACGTTATGTCAAAATCCTGACGTGTGGAGGTAAGACGGGTTGCGGATTCGGTTTCAGTGGGGAAAAATACATGGGAATATCATATTGGCATCCAAGACTCAGAAAAACATTTTTTTTGTGGGCCTGTGATATTTGGTTGAAAATCTGCTTTGGTTAAAAACGCATCTATTCTATTGAAAATTAAACTATCTTGTTGAAAATACAATATATTTCGACTTCAAATCTTAGAAACATTAAATTCAATGGCATTTACATTAATTTTATTTTAGTGAATTAATTCCTCTATTATTCCCCTATTTTCGTGAAAAATCACCCTATTTACTTAGTTTTCAGAGAATTTTGGGCTACACTACGTTTCCAGAGGGGGTGGGGGTAAAACAAAACTACGATCTTTGGCAAGCTTTAGGAGGGGAGTTCCAAAATAGTACAAAATCGGTAACGTAGTTTATAGACGGCCCCTAATAGTTGTTTTGAACAAACCAGCTTGCAAAATCGAGCTTTTGCAAATATTGACTTCCATTCGTACATATCGTTAAAGTAAATTTATTTTCCAGTCCATGCGTATGTACTTTCCTCTAGATCGCTCACTTTAAAATTCTATGCATAAGCAACCGAGCTACCTCTAGATAAGTATGCATAATTTCCATTAATTCTCCCATTAAAATTTACTTTTATACACGAAATTCTACAAATCTATTTATTTTCCGAAATAATTTCTTTCAATATGGACCTTAATTTCTGAACAAATATATAGGTACTTCTTCCCTGGCATGCTTATTTCAAAATCCATAAATCATTTCGATGAATAATACATGCTCAAAAAAGACATAATAAATTTTTCGTCATCATTCAAAGCGGATAAAGTATCGCTTCTCGTCTTCTAGTTTCCGGAACAACTACACTTGAAGTACACTGAAAGTGGAGAATAACTTACGGCTTGCCTCTTCGTAACATCGTTCATTTCCACGAGCAGTATTATAAGTTGAATTTCAAGTTTTACACAGGATATAAATATTTATAGTGAAGGATAGCTTCTACTTCAGCAACCCCCAGTAGTGAATGGCCTTCTCCACAGAATGCATTACTGAGCTTTCCCTTTTTAGATTACAACCCCTATATACTTTTGGAGTTTATCAAGAGGACTAATTTTCCCATTTCAATCTCGTAGTTATCAAGATGAAAGAGATGCACTCTGGATAACAAACTCGTATGTATGGCTTTGCATTGCCATTGAACACCTGCTGTATGAGGTCCAGTAACATACATTTGCAACTGACTAACATGTCCCTCTCTATAGAAATCTTCACATTGTGATCACATGCTCAGATTCCACTCAGATTGACTTGGTGTGCATCAGCTTGTCAATAGTAACACGAACGTATGTACCAGATGGATCGATGCATTGTCAGTCAAAGTTCAGATTTGTAACCCGCAAACAAGGCCTTCGAGGAGATATTAGCAAGGAAAGAAGAAAAGGAATGCGTGATTGATTGAAGCAGATTTTTTCTTGCACCCTACTCCTTTGTTTCTAATTTTGGTTCGGACTCACTGATTGTGAAATATTGATTTTACTTCAGTGTCTGTCTATCTCGTCGTCGCTGTAGTTATCGTTGTCGTAACAAATTTAAATTTATGGAAAAACGACACAAGATACCATTAAATGTTTAACGGCAACATTTTTCACCTAAAGAAAAAGTCCGAGAACGAGGTACATGACTGATCAAAACATGAATTTAGTATGATAAAGTTCAACACAATATGGAAAATTGGTCGGCTTCACAGAAAAAAATGAGGGTTCAGTAAAGTTGCGGCTCAAGTAAAAGTTGGTATCATTTAGAACTGAGACTCCAATGGAACTCTTTTTGAGGGTTCCTTTTTAGTTCGTTGATATCCAATAGATGGCTATTCATATTTTCAACTGCGCATGTGCCGAAAAGCGCGAGCCTATTTGAAATCAATAAAGACTATGAATAATCATACGGCTAAATATTAACAAACATTTTTTATTGTTTTTTAAACCAAATTAAATTGAATAATAGAAATATCTTACTTCTTTAAAAAATGTAATATTAACGTATTATTGCAAGTGTATATTATATAATTTTAAATCACACCGCGCTTTTTTAGTACATGCGCAGTTGAAAATGTCGGATTTCCAACATAACCTTTAAAACTGTCATATTTCATATGTACTATCTTCCTTTCAAGAATGACTAATATCTATAATTGCAGTTTCTTCATTAAATTTTTCCCAATGCAATATTATTTAATTCGAATTACAAAGTAAAGTGTACACCATAAACTTGTGAAATCTCCGTAGTGACTCAAGCCTGAAGTGAAAAAAGGGATCCATTGGAACCGTTTCAATCCATGCTTTGGGTTCATTTAGAAACCATTTATCATTTTGAGTTCCTTTTCAGTAAGAGAGGTTCCTTTTTGTTGCAGCTCCTTTGGATCCAAACATTGGTTCTATCAGAAACCCCAGTTTTTTCTGTGTTGGACATACTTTAATCAAGCAGGAAGCGTGAGACACATGATGAAAATGTATTTGTTAAAGCCAAAAGAGTGCTTTAACGAAAAAGAATTCACAATTACCAAGTAACATATGTCATTGGTTTGACTTTTAATATTAAAAGGTCTGTACACACAAGTAGGGGAAGCATAAGGAACGAGCGCGAAGCGCGAAATTCGATAGACGAACGCCCGAGGCGCGCTAAAACTCGCGAACCCTGCACGTAGCGCGCTAGAAGAATGTGCCCGCGCGGCGAGCAGATTTTATTTAATATTCTTATGATGTGCTATACTGCCAATTTTTTGTTGTTGAAAAATTTATATCCACATGCATACATTTTAACAAGGTTAAGAAAGAATCATTTATTTTCGCATTTCGTCAGGTAAAGCACAATTCATTATAACGAGAGAATTTGGAATTTGAGCTTTCTTAGCAACAAGAATAATTAAAAATAGAAAAGTTATGATTTGAATTAAAAAACAATAAATGGTATGATCCTAATATGAGTTATTCATCTCTGCAATAAAATTATTGCTCATGTTAGTATATTAATTGCAAAAAGGCTTGATTTTTCTTGATAACCAAATGTATTAGAAAATATTCCTTATTTCATTGTTTATATCTTTGCATCATTTCAAAATCCTTTAAAAATAACAAGTCAGTTTTTACTGCATTTGAATATTAACTATCAACGTAAAAAATTTAAATGCAGCAAGTTATTAAAATACTATCAATCAGTTTTAAAAGTCTATTCAACACCTCAGGACTTTCTAATGATAAGAGGACACTATATAAATGCAATAAGTTGAAAAAATGAAAAATAGATAAACAGCAGATTTAATATATGTTCACTTTTGAGTTTATCAGTTTTCTGTTTTTTTTCTATTTTATAAATTGTATTCTGATGTATTTTTATTAGCAGAAACTTCTAATGTGTTTAAAAAATGTTTCAAACCAAACAAATATTTTGCCTAGTATTACTGAAAATTCCATAAAGCTAGCCCTAGCGCTGTATTACTCAACCAGGAAGTTCCGTAGTAATACTGCATACTGTTTAAATTTTTCAACTTCGATTTTCTTCGGCTTGCAATTTTCTCTATTTAGTTAATCATAGTTAATAAAAAGGCCTTAGTTGTTCTTATCTAAGTTTGCTCCAGAGGGGCTAAACAAACAAAAAAGTTGAAAAGCACAGAAATGACAGCTTGAAAAAACTACGGCTCAAAAAACCTTGATGAATTGTGTTGAACTTACAGTAATAAGAATTTGGTATCAAGATGTTTCTGTAAAGAACATATCGAATGCTCCATTTCGGATCAGTCTGTATAAAAAATAAGGTTTCAGTTGTTCTGTATATTAAATCAAGTATATTTGATTGATTTTAACATTTTTACATTTGGTGATAAAATAAAGAAAAGCAGGCTGTTCTGCAGCACGTAACAGAATTTGATGAAATTTTTTGCAATACTTACTTTCGTGTAGAATTTGTTAATATTGTATTGCGTCCTGCAGTACGGTTTGCTTGTTAATTTTGATTTAAAAAAATCGTCAAAAATTTTATTTTGTATTTCACCTCGTCACTTTACTCAACCTGAGAACTCCTGGTGAAAACTTTTACAAGTTCTAGAGCTTTCGTATATGTACAATCAACATATATATAAATTTTATTTTCAGACAACACTGCATACAGTTTGTGCACGGGCACTTAGCTGTTGCACATGTTTAAAGTGCTGTTT
>CAKNWT010255997.1:0-10460 GCA_932066315.1 Andricus coriarius | reverse complement strand
TTTCCACGAATTATTTTGCACATTAAATAAATAAGGAGAGGAATTTTGAGGTAAATATGTTATCTATAAGGAAGCAGTAAATCAAATTTATATAGCCAAAACAGGATGTCATAGTCCTCCGTATCAAATTTCATCTGTATGCTTGCACATTTTTTGCGTATTGAACTAATGTTTATCTGTAGGGAAGCAATAAATCATCCTTGAAATAACTATATGACGCAGTAGAAATTGCCAGGACAAAGCAAAATATAACCTTCATCAAGGACCCATCGAGAATGTTCTAGAAGCTTAGCACGGACATGAACCACTACAGGTTAGAAGCTTCTCGATGTCGGTAAGGTAGGAATCTTGAGCTAGAAACCCCCCTATACATCTACTTTTCCCAACTTTTTTTCGTGAATATTTTATAACTATTTCGTTTCGTGTGCCACGTAATTTCACAGCTATCGTAATTTTACTACAGGGTAAACTTTTAAAAATGCGTATTTGTGTACCTCTAAAACATAACCTCAAAATAATCTTTTCAGCATTTGAAAGCATTTTTTGTACCCCTATTTTGTATCCAAAAAAGTCTAAACTTTTTTCTGAAAGTAGTCTTTTGGGTTAACACAACATATATTTTGCTCGTCAAAATCGGTTCAGCCGTCTTCGAGAAAAACTCATTTTTTGATTTTACTACCCCCTCCATATCACCAAAAGAAAGTGAAATGTTAAAGTTGAAATGTTCAGGATTTTATATTCACATAGATGTCAATATATGGTGCTAATATAGGCTTGATAGGTACGGGGACCATTTTTAAATGCTTATCCCCCTAGGCCAGACAAAACAAAATGTCTTACATAGCCCTCCATATAAACTTCCACTTGCATACCTGCATCTTTTACACATTAAATAAAAAGATACATTTTTTAATCAAACGTATTATCTATAAGGAAGCAATAAATCAAATGTATAGACAAAAAAATGTCATACTTACCCATCTCAAATTACACTTGTATACCTGCATGTTTTGCGCATTAAATAAATGAAGAAAGGCATTTTTAATTATATATTTATCTATAAAGAAGCAATAAATTAGCACGAACTCGAACCACTTCAGCCGCAGAATGAACCACTGTGCTGTAGAAGGATATCGATGTCCGTAAGGTAGGAATTTGTGATTAGAACCGACCCTGCCTATCTACTGCTAAGTATGGTATAGGTCATAGGAAGAAACATCCTCACACAGTCTCACACGCATACCTCACACATACGCGTACTAATACTAATCCATCTAGAACTGACACTGCTTATCTAGTAACGTGTAATAGGCAAACTGTTCGTTCTAAATAAGAGATGGAAGGTGCTGAAAAAAACGAATAAAAAATGCATGTGACCTCATCTCAAATGTTTTTGTATCACATAAGGAGCGATAAGCGCCGGGTAGTAAACCCTTATTCTATTTATTTTAGTTGAAGAACATGAGTAAAGCCTTTTAAAAAATGCATTCTGATGGATGCAGGAATCTGTCATCCTTAGGTCGCTTCGTGTCCTCAAGACACACGAGCGTTACGCCGACCTATCATTGTGATTTCGTCATGCTCTGGGGCCACCCATATCACGGTAGTGAGACGTGGCTATGGGTGTAATTTACCGCGGTTCTACTAGGTGCATGTGCCAAAAGGGCTTCTGCTGAATATGGTTACACTAATTAATAAGCAGTCGCGGACAATTGTCCAGGGATGGTCCCGAAGGAATAACCCCTAAACGGAAGCGTAATAACCCTGCCGAAAGCTGAATGGCACCTGGGTGAGGTGTCTTAAACGGTGACTCTGGGATACCGGGCAACCTCTCACAGTATGCAGCCTTATCCTTGCAGGCGGGACTCTACAAGGATGCACGAACCCTTTCCCTAGCTGCTCGCGGGAACAACAATGACACCACCAAAACACCAAAAGTGGTAGATGCGGTTAAAAACGATCGAAAGCGCAGAGTACCCGACAATGGGTCGGCAAACAATGCCGATCATCCTAGAGCTCGGGGTGCTGAAAATAATTTAAATGGAAACACGACCACGAACCAGCAAAACGCACACATTGAGTGGACGGATCAACTCAAGGATGACTTGCTAGACTGCTACGACGAGCATTATCCCTGTCCACCAAGGCTTTATGGCGCGTGTACACTCTCTGTGGTACCAGAAACTCCCAGAGCTTCAGCACGTTTCGATGCAATCATTACGTAATGAACGTGCTTACCTCTGGAAAAATGGATATGTACGCGGAGCGCTTCCCCAACCGCTGCTTGATCAAGCTGCAGATCTGGATGAAATGGATGCCTCCCTTCGTGGAGAAATCTCGCAAGAGTCCGACCTCAGGACCATCAATTGCACAGTTTATGGTGCTGCGGGAGCTTTGACTGATTCAAATCGAAGGCTCAACCCGACGATGAATCAAAATACCAAAAGAAGCTTGCATTAACTGAACAAGAAGATTGGATGGGTAAGACAGAATACGTCCAGTGTTCAATGTGTGATTGACTACATAACATCTGGTAGACCGTTCGCGGAAAAGGTTCGAAAGTTCGCCCAAGAACTGAGGATCTTGAATCACACACTGAACAAGTCAAAGCTGCTGAGTGATAGTTTCGCACCTCGGAGAGCACCTATCACAAGGGCAATTACTTGTACCGAATATTTTGGGTAGTCTTTGCAGCTACCTTTTAAGGTTTTGATACCTCTCCTCCTTTTCTTTCTCTTCGGCAGTGATATATTCGGACGGAAGTGTGCACTCTTAGGGCCGCATTATGTCTGCAGATGTACGTCGTTCCTGCGTGGGTCGGACACCCAGACAGTATGTGTTCCAGGTACACAGCGTGTGCATGACACGCTCTGCACCTATCGCTGGGAACTTCTTGAAATGACACCGTCCTGGCATTCGAAAATCAAACCCTCTGTACCTGAATTCGATAAGGACTGTTTTTCTACATGCCTGTGAAAATTTCCGTGCATTTTCTTGTCGAGTAGCTCTTGATGGAATTTTTGAACTTCTGCTTTCTACACTTCGGCTTTCAGAAGTGAAGCATCTAGATGGAGTAATGCACTTTCCTAACTTCTGATGTTGAAATTTAGGCCAAGGGTCTCGGCCGCTTGCCCCGCGGCTTTGTAAAGGAACGCTCCTTCACTAATCATCTCGTGCTTCCTGACGATATAAGCTGTACTTAAAACAATTCGGTTATGAAGACACTGGAGATTCAGAAGTCCGCGTCCGCCTTGACGGCGTAAAATGTATAATCGCGGAACTGACGAATTGATATCCAAGCTTTTATGCATATGCATGATCTCACGTGTGATGACATCAAGGGCCTTAAGTTCATTGTTCGTCCATTGAACCACCTCAAACGAGTAGAGTAGAACCGGGACGGCAAGCATGTTAGTCGCAGATACCTTGTTCAACGCCGACAGATTGGAAGACCAAATCTGTCGAAGAAGATGCTTGTATCTGCTTAGGAGAGACTCCTTTACTGATGTTACATCCTGTATGCGGTCTTAAGGCACGCCCAGGTATGTATAGGTCTCTCCAGTGTTAAGATGTCTAATAACACTTATATCCACAAGCTCAGCGTCCTCGGGTACTTCTTGACGATATTTATGGCAATTTGAAGTTTGCCTTTACCAGAGGCATAGAGCTTCAGGTCATCCATATAAAATACATGAGTGACCTTATGCTCGCGCTGGTTAGTGTCGCCACAGAGGTATCCAGAAGAATTTCGTAGTGCGAGAGATAGAGGCAGAAGTGTGATGCAAAAAAGCAAAGGGCTCATGGTATCGCCCTGAAAGACGCCCCTCTGGAAGGTGACGTTGTTTGTTGTCACACGATAATTTCCACATGAGATAGTAAATCTAGTTTTCCGAAGAGGCATCAATCTCTCTATGCATCTCACTATGTGTGGATGCACCTTCAAGCTTTCCAACAGACAGATGATAAGTCTATGAGAGGTTGAATCGTAAGCTTTCCGGTAGTTAATCCAGGCCATTGACAGGACCCGTTGATGGGCTGCAGCGTCTGTGCAGATACACCTGTCAATTCGCAGGTTCTCTTGATAGCCTGCTACACCTTTTTTCGAGTCACATTGTTCGTACAATGTGTGTGAATATGCGGGCCAAATGTCGGTGTGTAGAAGCAAACTTCTTTCACCAGAAGTTCTTGATACAATCCGGTCCAGCACCGGAAAAGTTTTTCGTTCCTCTAAGTGCTTTTTGCACCTCTTCGGCAGTGATTGATGGACATTCCTCCTCAGATTTTATGAGGTTGTCGCAAAATTCCTTAAAGCGGATGATATTGTCAGTATCTTCTTTCAACTTTAGTGTTTTCGGGATCTTTTATACCTCCCTCCAAAAAGGCTCCACCTCATTGGGCTTGGGTGGATTTTTGACAGAAACAGGCTGATCACTGAACAGGCGAGATGGGTCAGCGAGAAACTTTTGATTCTCCCTGATACATCTCTCCCTCTTTTGTATTCTCCTCCTTGCGTCAGATAACAGCCGCTTTTGTCAACAATATGCTGCTTGATTGTCAGCAGCTTTGACTTGTTTAGTGAGTGATTCAAGATCCTCAGTTCTTGGGCGAACTTTTGAACCCTTTCCGTGAACGGTCTACCAGATGTTATGTAGTCAATCAAACATTGAACACGGGACGCATTCGGTCTTGCCCATCCAATCTTCTTGTTCAGTTGATGTAAGCGTCTTTTGGTCTTCTGATCCATCGTCGGTTTGAGCCTTCGATTTGAATCAGCCAAAGCTCTCGCAGCGCCATAAACTGAGCAACTGATCGTCCAGAGGTCGAATTCTTGAGAGATTTCTCCACGAAGAGAGGCATCCATTTCGGCCAGATCTTGGGGCTTAAAGGGAACTTGCATGTTAATGTTTCTTCTTGTCCTGAAATCGCGATCATCTCTCAGAAGGTGCCTGCTTTCCGCGGTTGGTCTTACACGGAAAGGGAAATGGTAGATCTGAGCGCTCCGTACTGGGCAGGTTAGATGCTTCGACGAATGTTCGTTCGCGCGCTCACTTTTTTGGCGGCTGGCGCTACTAGTAGGCTGGTTTGTTCACGCGCCTGACTGACGGGCAGATAATCTGCCCGAACGAGAGAAGAATCGCTGCTCAACTTAGGCGACTGTTTTGCGCTCGGGTGTTATAATACGACAACGTCAAACGTCGTTTAATGCTATATATAAACAATCTAATTATAATTAGATTGTTATTTTTACTAATATATTATTCTGATAATTCAATATTAATAATATTAAGGAATAATAAAGGTAAAATATTGATAAAAACGTTAAAATATTGACGAATATAGCGTATAAGTACTTCGATTGCATCTTTTTTTGCAATGACAAATATTTATAAAATTCAACAATAATATGAAAAATCTCCTAACGTAACGAATTTCATTTGTAAAGGAAAACTGACACGTTTTACAGCAGAAAAATAATAATAATCATTACTTAAGCTATTTTAAAAGCCAGCAACATGAACATCCGAATTGATTTTTTTTTAATATTGATTAGGCAGGACATGTTTCTGATATGAGCGTAGAACAATTTTTTAACGTGAGCACAATGAAAAATTTGCTGTGTATAATAGATATCCATCCTCAATGATTTATAAACTGCACTAATAAAACCACATGTACCGAGTTCAGAAAAAAACAATCAAACTATATGCGTAGCATATTACGTGTAAATGTAACTCTTAATGCCGGAGCTAGCCTGCCGGAGCGTCGGTTTGACAATACTCCGAGAGCAGAGCAGAAAATCTGCCCGAACGTTTAGCGCGCGTTTCACCGCAACTAGCGCCGCCACTCTCCTACAGCGGGCAGTTAGCCGTCTGCGTATACAGAGCATTTAGTTCGCTGAGTGCGGAGCGCTCAGATCTACCATTTCCCTTTCCGTGTAATGTCCCTTCCTCATCTTCGGCTGCAGCTTAATCAAGCAGCAGTTGGGGAAGCGCTTCGCGTACATATCCATTTTTACAGAGGTAGGCTCGTTGATTTCGCAACGATTGAATGGAAACGTGCTAAAGCTCTGGGTGTTTTTGGCTCCACAGAGTATGCATACGCGCCATAAAGCCTCGATGAACAGGGATAATGCTGGCATCGTTGCAGTCTAGCAAGTCATCCTTGAGTTGATTCGTCCACTCAATGTGGGCGTTTTGCAGGTTCGTCGTCGTGTTTCCATCTAAATTATTTTCAGCACCCCGAACTCTAGGATTAGCGGCATGGTTCGCCGAAACATTGTCGGGTGCTCTGCGCGTTCGATCATTTTGAACCGCATTTACAACTTCTTGGTGTTTTGGTGGTGCCATTGTTGTTCCCACGAGCAGCTAGGAAAAGGGTTCGACCATCCTTGTAGAGCCCCGCATGCAAGGATAAGGCTGTATACTCTGAGAGGTCACCCGGTATCTCAGAGTCACCGTTTAAGACACCTCACCCAGGTGCCATTCAGCTTTCGGCACGGTTCTTACGCCTCGGCTTAGGGCTTATTCCTTCGGGACCATCCCTGGACAATTGTCCGCGACTCCTTATTAATTATTGTAACCATATTCAGCAGAAACCCTTGGTACAGGGACCCTCTATCCGCAACCTGAGGACGCGTTCGGTGGATTTGTCATAGGCCCTTCAGTTCTATATATTCACACATATATATATACTTATTTTTTACGTTATTTTTTACGATCTTGTCTCTTGTATGGTTTTTTCCAAAACTGAATTTTTTATTTTCAATGCTATTTTTTACGAATAAAACAAAAACTACACATCCTATCAAAAAGTGATTCATAGCAAACTTGTAGATCCTTTTTATATGCACAATTTTTGTTTCTTCATCATTTTTGATATCTTGCACAGTTTGTCCGCAAAATTGAATTTTGGATTTTTCATTATTTGTTGTGCTATCAAAATTAGAATTTTGGATTTTTCAAAAAATTCAAAAAGTTGTTATGACAATATTGTAGGGTGTTCAAAAAGCAACGATTTTCACCTCTTGACTTTTTTTCATAGTGTTCGTTTTTTGTCTTAAAATGTTAATTTTCGTTTGTTTTTTGGAATTTTGTAAATGCTATAATTCCGGTAATTTTTCTTCTATCAAAAAAGTGATTAACATATTTTATTCGCCTTTTTTAGTACTATTATTATTTATCAATAGAGTTTTTAAATATTTAAAAAAATTGTTCTAAGAAATTTTCAAAATGTGCTCACATTTTGAATTTTTTTTTAAATGACTGGCTAACAAACTTGACCTTCATTTTAGGGCACTTGAAGAGTATGCCAAAGCCCAATCCAATCTGTCAATTCTTCCGGAAGTTATCGTGCGAACAAACTTAAAACCTGCATGCACCCGAATACATACATACATACATACATACAGACACATTCGCCAAAACCTGTTTGTAAGGTTCAGAAGGTCTCAGAACGTGGACATTTGACAAAAACGGGGGAGGGGGGGTCAAATTTTACACAAATCTAATACCTTCTCTGATGAGAATGTAAAAAGAGAGGACAGTACAGAAAAACGGTAGAAAGGGAGAGATTGAGGGCGGTGAGTTTTGGCTCAATAGAGCCCTAAAAAATCCGAAAATGTACCGAACACCACCGGGAAAAGAACAACATGACGGGCGGCGGGGATGGGGGGTGAGGCAAGGGGAAAGACGAAGAAAAAGTTGAACATGAAGGTTAAAAAGAAAGGGGAAGAGGAAATAAAGAAAGAAATTAGGCGGGAAATGGCAGAGCTGAGGAAAAAAATGAGGAAATGGGAAGAGGCTAGGGAAAAGCTAGAGAAAAGGATGCAGACGCTGGAGAAAAGAATAGGAAAGAAGGAAGAACCGAACAAAAACGTGGAGGAGCTGGAAGGTAGACAAAAAAATAGAAAGCTCAAACCGTGAGTTTAGAGTAGGGGATAGTGGGAATAAGAAGAAGGAAAGGCTGAGAAAAATAGAACAAAGAATAGAAAAGAAAGAGAGAGAGAAGAAAGAAAAAGAAACATGGTGGTAAAGGGTACTGGCCAAACTAAAAAAAAATGGGAACATAAGAGGGACAAAGAAGAGTATGTTATATGGAAACTCGGAGAGAATAGAGGATTATTTGACATGGGTAGAAAGGAATACGCAGTATAAGTTAAGGACAATAGCGGAAGAGGAAAGAAAAAAGGGAAGAAGAACATGGGTTAAGTATGGGAGAATACAGATAGAAGGTGTATGGTGGAATTGGGTCGAGGACAGGGTAGAGTTAGTAAAAAATGAGGTATCGGGAAACTAGGAGAGAAACGATCGGGAGATCGAGAATTAAAAAATAGTAAGAAACAAAAAGAGACGAGAAACGAAAGTAGGGAAAATTGGAGGATATGCTACTGGAATATAGCAGGCTTAGAAAGAAAGGTTAGGGAGTTTATGAAAAATTTGACACAATGGGATGTAACAGTAATGATGGAGACGTGGCTAGATGAAAAGGGATGGGAAAGAGTAAGGGGAAGATTACCAAGAGGTTACAAATGGCAAGTTCAAAATGCAAAGAGGAAGACTAAAAAAGGCAAAGCAATGGGAGGAATGGTGATGGGAGTAAGGGACGAATATATAGCAAAGGATAAAAAGGAGATAAAAGAATACAAAAAAGGATTAATAGTAGAAAAGATAAATATGGGAGGAGAGAGGTGGAAGATAGTGGGGGTCTATGTGAACGGAGATATGCAGGAGAAATCAGAGGATATGAGAGAACTGATGGAAGAAAATAAGCAAGAGATTAGACTTATAATAGGAGATTTTAATGCGAGAACAGGAGATAGAGGAGGAAGGGAATGGGGTGGAAAGCGAGGAAGGAAATCCAAAGACAAGATACTGAATGGGGAGTGAAAGAAATTGTTGAAGAGCCTAGGGGAGATGGAATGGTTTATCCTAAACGGAAGTATAGAGGGGGATGAGGAAGGGGAATATACACGTTCAGGAGGAAAGAGGGGAACGGCAATTGATTGTGTGGTAGTGGATGACGAGGTAAGGTAGAGGGTTAAGAAACTGGAGGTAGGGGACCATATAGATTCGGATCACTTTCCCATAATAGTGACAGTAGAGGGAGAAATGGGTAATAACAATAAGGATAAAGAGAAAGCAAAAGTAAAAAGAGCAGGAAGAGGGGATTGGACAATGGAAGGTGAAGAAAAGTTTGAAGAAAAAGTCAGGAATATCAAAATGGGGGAAGGAAATGTAAACAAGGAAATGGAAATAACGATAGGAGAAATAAAACGAGCGTTAGAGTGCACAAGCAAAAAAGAAGTTAGTGAAGGAGAGGATAGAACTGGATGGGATGAGGAATGTAAACAGAAGAAGAAGGAAGTGAGACGGGAATTAAGAAAATGGAGAAAAGGAACAAGTACAAAAAGCAAGGTAAAGGTAGGAGAAAAAGTACGAGATAGCTTCTGGTTGGTGAGAGGAGTAAGGCAAGGATGTCCTCTGAGCCCACATTTATTTAATATATTAATATCAGACTTGGAAGAAGAAATTAAGAGAAAAAAGTGGGGAGGAGTTAGGATAGGGAACGAAAAGATATACACACTGACATACGCAGACGATATAGTGTTGATGGCAGAGGCTGAAGAGGGGATGGCGGGCTTGATTGCAGGATTAGAGAAATACGTAGATGGGAAAAAGTTGAACTTGCATATAGAAAAGACAAAGATAATGAGGTTTAGAAAAGGAGGGGGAAGAAAGAAAAAATGGACGGGGAGATGGAAGGGAATAAAATTAGAAGTAAAAGAGTTCAAGTATTTGGGATATACCTGGCAAACAAATGGAGATCATAGAGCTCATATAAGAGAAAGGAAAAAAAAAGCAGCAGGTGTAATGAAACAGATATAGGGAATAGGAAAGAGAAGCTTATAAAAAAAATGGAGAAGGAGAATGTGGTTATTTGATACGCTGGTATTGCCGGTATTAGGTTATGCAGCAGAGAAGGTATGTTAAGCTGACGTAACCACATGTTCGAATCAAGTTAAAACCTATGTCATAATTAAGAGCTCATTTAATGCTAATTTAATGCCTAATTGCCAAATTTAATGCTCCACTATTTAAAAAAAAAATCGAGGGATACGCTAGCTTAACGTTAAGCTGACGTAACCACATGTTCGAATCGAGTTAAAACCTATGTCATAATTAAGAGCTCATTTAATGCTAATTTAATGCTCTATCGCCAAATTTAATACTCCACTATTTTTTTAAAAAACCTTGGGTTACGCTAGCTTAACGTTAAGCTGACGTAAGCACATGTTCGAATCGAGTTAAAACCTATGTCATAATTAAGAGCTCATTTAATGCTAATTTAATGCCCTATCGCTAAATTTAATACTCCACTATTTTTTAAAAAAACCTTGGGTTACGCTAGCTTAACGTTAAGCTGACGTAACCACATGTTCGAATCGAGTTAAAACCTATGTC
>CAKNWT010255993.1:0-15254 GCA_932066315.1 Andricus coriarius | reverse complement strand
TATTTATAACGAAACAAAATGAATTATTTTCTAGCTTTAAAAAAATAAAAATATAAATTTTTATAATTTAGTTCAATGAAGCGTTAATTTCATTTTTCAATAATCATTATAAATGTAAATAAAAATAAAATTCAATTGAAATTTGATATTTTCACAGTTTATTATATTTACATATCTCAATGCTAAAGATCTAATTTTCTCTTTGTAGATTTATCATTGGTACTCTGTGAAAAGTGTATTCGTATTTAATCATCAAAATAATGTGTTCTTCACTTTTCATTAGTGTTTATTAATTTATTGGATATTTAATATGCTACAGCAGATTTTTCCGAGATAAACATATGAAAAAAACGTATTTTAAAAATTAAAATAAATTAAATTTGTATTTCCCCCATGCATTTGAAAAATTGTCGGCCTAAAAGTACAGCCAGCGCCGCCACCAGCCGTCTTCAAATCTCATGACACATTTATTCTACAGGCCTCTAGAGGAGAGCCATCCCCCTGCTCAGAACTCACAAAACGCGCGAATTATGAAATACGGGAAATCTCCCGGTGTAATATTTTTCTCCCGGCTTTTTCCCGGTTCTCCCGGTTGAAAAGAGGGTAAGAATTCTCGATTTTAGGATTTTAAGGGGTTTTTCAAATTTAAGGGAGAAAAACAGGGGAAAAGGGGACTAGGTAATAAAAGGGACAGACTGGGATCCCTCTTATTTTCAAATAATTAATATCTTCCTTTCTTTAAAAATTTTCGTAGCTTCACTGACAAATCCAACATTAGCCATCGAAAGAAGAACACCTCTATCGTTTCCGTGGACCAATCTGACCGATGAGATGACAGCGAAATTGGACAAAGGAGAAACATTATCAACCAAAGAAAGAAGAGATCTCCGAAAAATTATTGGAATGCACATGGTCGGGACGCTGCGAGACTATGGGAGAGGCACGGTGTGGTCTCTGGTGAAGCTGTTTACCAATAAATACCCGAAAGCACTCCAAGTAGTGGATGCCGATGGGGATGAGTTAAGTGATGGGATTCAGGCATTTTCAATTAGACTGTACGATCACATTCATTATCTGAAACCATCAAAAGAGAAGACGGCAAAGAAAAGGAAAGCTGGTTACAGGCAAAATAGCGAGACTGAAGCGGAAAATGGTCCTACCCATTCGGAAGATAGAGGATACGATGATTACGGTTGTGTAGCATATGAAGTAGCTCTTCCTAATGGCGAGACGAACGAAACACAAGAGAGGAAACGATTGGAACTTCTTGACCAATGGTTGGACAAAGAGATGAGGATGGCTGACGATCGGATAGCAGAGCTTATGAAAGATACATATTCGACTCAACGGAAGGACATTATAGATAGGAAGGGTGCAGTTAAGGATATTCTTCTCATGTGGCCGTATTTACAAGATCCAACATATTTTCTTTCACATGCATCGATTCTGTTTGGAAGGGATATGAAAGAAGTTTGGGAGGAGAAACTGTCATCCAAAGGTGTTACCCTGTTTTCTATCCTTCAAGCGGAATGTACAAAGAACCACCAGGTTTCAGCTAAAAAAGAAGAAGCCAGAGACAGAATGAAATTAATCATCGCTGCTGCAGAGAGCGCTGCTAAAAGTCTGGGGAATGATACGCCAAAACTTATAGCATTGTTCCAGCTGCTTCCGCTCTACTTTCTTGAGGATGAAATGGAAATACTTCGTCTTGTTTGTGTAAGTGGTTAAGGAAGACAACCCTAATTTTTTTTAAATAATGCCCAGCTGAAAATTCCTGTACAGGAACCTCGGAGGATCCTGCACATGTTGCTGTACAGGAAACTGCACACGAACCTGTACAGGTAATCTTGACGGTTCCTGTGCAGGAATTTGGCGAAGGAAACTGTACATGATCCTGCAAAGGAATCTTTATACAAGGTAACCTTGGAATGATTCTGCACAGGTTCCTTCATAGAGTCAATTGAGGCGTGGGTTCATGTACAGGAACGTGTTCAGGATCCTGTACATGAACCTGTCTAGGAACTAATCCGCGAGGGTTCGCTAGTTGCTTGGCTCTCTCGATGGTGAGTTAGAGCTTCAAGGGAATAAAAGGAAGGATCCTATACACGTTTCTGTACAGGAACCTGTGCCACAATTTCCTTCGCAATGGAACCTGTACAGGAAGCCGTATGGGTTCATTCAAAGGTGCCTTTGTCGGTGCAGGTTCCTTTGCAGGATCATGTACAGTTTCCTTCGCCAAATTCCTGCACAGGAACCGTCAAGATAACCTGTACAGGTTCGTGTGCAGTTTCCTGTACAGGTTCGGTTGCAGTTTCCTGTACAGGAACATGTGCAGCATCCTCCGAGGTTCCTGTACAGGAATTTTCAGCTGGGTGTTGCTGGAGATAGCTCAAATTTACGGATTTGTTTTTTACAGGACACATCATCAATGGCGGAAGTGCTGGAAGCGGGGTACAGAGACAAGCCCGTTCTGCTTATTATAGGTTAGTCTTGATCACTTAAACGTTGCTGTATTAAGTCAACTTAGTTATTTATCATTTCTTTTTATTTGCCTACCTTTTTTCCGGTTCTTATAATTTGAACTTACTACAGGACAGTCTGTGTTTGACGAGAATGTCAAGTGTGAAGTTTTTGCTGAGGGAGATACAATTCTGGAGCCCAGGAGCATTTTGGAAGGGTTTTTGTGCTCCTTCTTATCTTATTACGCATTCGGCTACAACTACGGAGAGAAGAGCAGTAAAACTTTAGAGTTCATCCAACGGTGAGTTCATTCAAACTCAGTCATTTTAATTATGCGTAATTTGCCAAATTAATAATTCTTTTTGAAACATTTGCAGGGTTTTTCAAAAAATCAGCCCTGAGGTTGGACACAAAAGAGGAAAGAAGAAGAGGAGCCAGTATACGGTCAATCCACTAGTTCTAAAGTTGATGGACCGTATAGGAAAGGAAGCAGACTTTGTCGCTAACGAAACAAATGTTCTTTAATAATAATAATTTTATATATATTATATGTTATTTTATAGTTTACTTTACATTTTAATTTTTACTACGCTTTTCGATACTTCTTAAGGACTTGCAATGTAGCATAAGTATTTTTAGATTCTTTCAATAAAATATTTTACAATAAAAAAAATTAATTGTGGTATTTAATTGTAGGGTGGGAAAAATACAACCAATGTATCGGACAATTGGCTTTTTTTTCTATACCCAAGTATGGGAAAAGTCCCATATACACGTATGACTATTTTTTTATACCGATGTATGGAAAAATTTCAATACCTGTATTGTTTAATTACAGTCAAACCTGGATTTAGTCTCGGTTTTGGGACTGAAGGTCACGTTAAATCCAGGCTCTCCGAACGTAAACAGTCAGGGGCGTAGCAATCGTTACCGATGAATTTTACTGCGTGGTAAAAAATATTTTGAAAATTGTTTTTCTGATACGGAGACACGGGTAAATTAAATATTTAACGGATATGAGGAAGAAAGTTTGCTGTTACACGTTAAAATAAAAGTGTTTCCTGCTTACGTACTTCAAACTTTTTCGGGCCGTTGAGCATCTCGTTTAAAATAAGAGATTTGTCTCAAATAATCGATCCAGGTTCTTTGTCGCTCGCTTAATTAAACCATTCGAAGACAGCATCCAAAAGCACATAACATTTTTTTTAATAAAACGCTATAAGTGGGAAGTACGCATTTCTGCGTAATCGCATAATGCATGCGACGCAGTTTCATAACCAGACCGTCGAAAAAGTTATTTAACAGAAAATCACATACTTTTATGAATATTAAATTAACTGTCCACGAAAAACACAGTTTTCACAATTCTCACGTCAACACTTAACGCAGTTAACCAGGTAGGCCGTTAGGGTACAGCGCCTTACCACAACGCTCCAGTTTTGTCACGCCTGAGTGAGCACGGCAGCTCCCCTCACCTATCCCTGGGGTGTGGCGTCAATTCTCGGAAACGCTAAATCCAGGTTTGACTGTACTTCCAATGCTTTAATGAGAAATTTACCACAGTTTTTCTAACAGTGTAGTGTAGGATGAGATAGAGAAAAGGTGATTGGAAAAGATAGACGGGAATTTAGATTTACAAAAGGATAGACGTGGATAGATCTAGGATAAAATGAGATAGAGGAGAGGGGATTAAAAAAAGATAGGCGGGAATTTAGATTAACCAAGAGACAAAAAAATATTGTGGTGGATAAATTAAAGATAGGATGAAATAGAGAAGAGTGTATTGCAAAAGATATACGTGAATTTAGATTGAAAAACGTGACTGTAGCTTGAAAAATAGATAGAAAAAGACCATTGTTAGATGTATGATACGATGAGATTGAAAAAGAATGAAGTGAATTTAAATTGACCAAGGGATAGAAAAAGATTGACATGGGTAGCCAAAGGATAGGATGAGATGAAGAAAAGGGTATTTAAAAAGATAAGAGTAAAAAGATTGACAAAGAGTTAGAAAAAGATAGACGTTGATAGATGTAGAATAGGAGGAGGTAGAGAAGAGGAGATTAAAAAGGATAGACAGGAATTTAGATTGACAGAGAGATAGAAAATTTTTGATGTGGATAGATGAAGGATAGAATGATATAGACAGGAGGGGATTGAAAAAGATAGGTTTAAACTTAGATTGACAAAGAGATAGTAAAAGACTGACGTGGTTAGATGAAGGACAGAATGGTATAGAAAGGAGGGGATTGAAAATGATAGGTGTAAACTTAGATTGACAAAGAGATAGAAAAAGATAGACGTTGACAGATGTAGTATAGGGTGAGGTGGAGAAATGGAGATTGAAAAAAATAGACTGGAATTTTGATTCAGAAAGAGATAGAAAAGGTTGGGGGAGGGGCGGATTTAGATGGACAAAGAAAAAGATGGACATGGATAGAAAAAAGATAAGATGAGATAGTGAAGAAGGCATTGAAAACGATAAACATGAGTTTATATTGGAAAATAGATAGAAAAAGTTAGACGTTGATAAGTGTAGGATACGATGGGATAGAGAAGATTAAAAAAGAGACGGGAATTTAGATTGACAGAGAGATAGAAAAAGATTAACTCGGATAGATAAAGGAAAGAATACAATAGAAAAGAGGGGATTGAAAAGGATAGACAGAAATTTAGATTGTAAGAGAGATAGTAAAGGATTCACGTAGATAGATGAAGGATGGAATGAGATTGAAAAAGATAGAGAAAGAAAGAGATTGACGTGGATAGGCAAAGGATAGGATAAGATAGAAAATAGGGATTGAAAAAGATAGACGTGAATTAAGATTGACAGAAAGATAGAAAGAGATTGACGTGGATAGACATAGGATAGGATGAGATACATTTTCTCTGTCTCTTTATATCACAAGCATTCCAAATTATTCAAAAAGATATGCGGTTCACCTACGTTGGCGACACAAGCGCAACCTAAATTTCAGATGCACAGAGGGGTAGAAAAAGATTGACGTAGATAGATAAAGGAAAGAGTAAAATATACAAGAGGGGATAGAAAAGGATAGACGGAAATTAAGATTAAAAGGGAGATAGTAAAGGATTGACGTAGACAGATGAAGGATAGGATGAGATAGAAAAGAGGGGATTGGGAAAGATATACATGAGCTTATACCGAAAAATAGATGGAAAAAGATAGACGTTTGATAGATGTATGATAAGATGACATAGGGAAGAGGATATTGAAAAAGGTAGACGTGAAAGTAGATTGACACAGAGATAGCAAAGAGAGACATTGATAGATGGAAGATACGATGGGATAGAGAAGATTAAAAAAGATAGACGGAAATATAGATTGGCACAGAGATAGTAAAAGATTGACGTAGGTAGTTGAAGGATAGGAATAGATAGAAAAGAGGGGATTGAAAAAGATAGTCGTTAATTTAGATTTGCAGATAGATAGGAGATAATGTATGTGGTTAGATAAGGGAAAGAATAAAATAGAAAAGAGGGGCTTGAAAAGGATAGACGAACATTCAGATTGACAGAGAGATAGTAAAGGATTGACGTAGATAGATGAAGTATAGGATGAGATAGAAAAGAGGGGATTGGAAAAGTTAAACATGATTTTATAATGGGAAATAGATAGAAAAAGATAGACGTTGATAGATGTAGGATACGATGGGATAGAGAAGATTAAAAAAGATTGACAGGGATTTAGATTGACAGAGCGATAGAAAAAGATTGACGTGGATAGATAAAGGAAATAATAAAATAGAAAAGAGAGGATTGAAAAGGATAGACGGCAATTTAGATTCACAGAAAGATAGTAAAGTATTGACGTAGATAGATGAAGGCTAGGATGAGATAGAAAAGAGGGGATTGGAAAAGATAAACATGAGGTTATAATAAAAATAGATAGAAAAAGATAGACGTTGCTAGACGTAGGATACGATGGGATAGAAAAGATTTAAGAAGATCGACGTGATTTTAGATCGACAAGGTAGAAAAATATTCACGTGGATAGCTAAAGGATAGGATAAGATACGTTTTCTCTATCTCTTTATATCACAAGGATTCAAAATTATTTTAAAAGATATGCGGTTCTCCTAGGTTTGCGACACTAGCGCCACCTGGATTTGAGATTTCAGATTGGCAGAGATAGAAAAAGATTGATGTGGATAGATGAAGGAAAGAATAAAATAGAAAAGAGGGGATTGAAAAGGATAGACGGAGATTTGGATTGATAGAGAGATAGTAAAGGATTGGTGTAGATAGATGAAGGATAGGATAAGATAGAAAAGAGGGAATTGAAAAAGATAGACGTGAATTTAGATGGAAAAATATACACAAAAAAAGATAGACTATGGTACATGTATGATACGATGAGATAGGGAAGAGAAGATTGAATATGATAGACGGAAATTTAGATTAACCAAGAGACAAACAAATATTGTGGTGGATAAATAAAGGATAGGATGAAATAGAGAAGAGGGTGTTGCAAAATATGAACGTGAATTTAGATTGAAAAATAGATAGAGAAAGATAAACGTTGATAGATGTATGATACGATGAGATTGAGAAGAGGAGATTGAAAAGTAATGAAGTGAATTTAAATTGACAAAGAGATAAAAAAAGATTAACATGGGCAGACAACGGATGAGATGAAGAAGAGGGCATTTAAAAAGATAAACGTGAATAAGAGTAAAAAGATTGACAAAGAGTTAGAAAAAGATAGACGTTGACAGATGTAGTATAGGATGAGAAAAAGATGGACGTGAATAGGAAAAAGATAGGATGACATAGTGAAGAGGGTATTGTAAACGATAGACATAAGTTTATAATGAAAAATAGATAGAAAAAGACAGACGTTGATAGATGTAGGATACGATGGGATAGAAAAGATTAAAAAAGATAGACGGGAATTTAGACTGACAGAGGTAAAAAAATATTGACGTGGATAGATAAAGGATAGGATAAGATAGACAAGAGGGGATTGAAAAAGATAGAAGGATATATAGATTTTAAGAGAAATACTAAAAGATTGACGTAGATAGTTGAAGGATAGGATTCAAAAAGATAGTCGTTAATTTAGATTGACAGATAGATAGAAGATGATTGACGTGGATAGACAAATGATAGGATGAGATACATTTTCTCTATCTCTATATACCACAAGGATTCAAAATTATTCAAAAAGATATGCGGTTCTCCTAATTTGGCGACACTAGCGCCAGCTGAATTTCAGATGGACAGAGAGATATAAAAAGATTGGCGTGGATAGATAAAGAAAAGAATAAAATAGAAAAGAGGGGATTGAAAAGGATAGAGAAAATTTTAGATTGACAAGGAGATAGTAAAGAATTGTCGTGGATAGATCTATGATAAGATGAGATAGAAAAGAGGGGATTGGAAGAGATAAACATGAGTTTATACTGAAAATAGATAGCAAAAGATAGACGTTGATAGATGTAGGATACGATGGGATAGAGAAGATTAAATAGATAGACGGGAATATAGATTGGAAGAGAGATAGTAAAAGATTGACGTAGATAGTTGAAAGATAGGATGAGATAGAAAAGAGGGACTTGAAAGAGATAGACGTGAATTTAGATGGAAAACTGTGAATTTGGATTGAAAAATTGATAGAAGAATATAAACGTTGATAGATGTATGATACGATGAGATTAAGAAGAGGAGATTGAAAAAGAATGAAGTGAATTTATATTGACAAAGAGATAGAAAAAGATTGACATGGGTAGACAAAGGATAGGATGAGATGAAGATGAGGGTATTTCAAAAGATAAACGTGAATAAGAGTAAAAAGATTGACAAAGAGTTAGAAAAAGATTGACGTTAATGGATTTAGAATACGATGAGATAGAGAAGAGGATATTAGAAAGAATAGAGAGGAATCTAGATTGACTGAGAGATAAAAAAATATTGAGGTGGATAGATAAGGGATAGGATAAGATGTAAAAGAGGGAATTGAAAAGGATAGACGGAAATTTAGATTGACAGAGAGATAGTAAAAGATTGACGTGGATAGATAAAGGAAAGAATAAAATAGAAAAGAGGGGATTGAAAAGAATAGATGGACATTTAGATTGACAGAGATATGGTACAAGATTGACGTGGATAGATGAAGGATAGGATGAGGTGGAGAAGTGGAGATTGAAAAACAATGACTGGAATTTTTTGATTCAGAAAGAGATAGAAAAGGTTGGGCGTTAATTTAGATAGACAAAGAGACAGAAAAAGATGGTCATGGATAGAGAAAGGATAGAATGAGATAGTGAAGAGGGCATTAAAAACATGAGTTTATACTGAAAAATAGATAGAAAAAGAGAGACGTTGATAGATGTATGATAAGATGTGATAGGGAAGAGGATATTGAAAAAGATAGACGTGAAATTAGATTGACACAGAGATATAAAAAGATAGACGTTGATAGATCTAGGATACGATGGGATAGAGAAGATTAAAAAGGAGAGACGGGAATTTAGATTGACAGAGATATAAAAATATTGACCTGGATAGATAAAGGATAGGATAAGGTAGAAAAGAGGGGATTATTGAAAAATATAGTCGTTAATTTAGATTGATAGACAGAAGATGATTGTCGTGGATAGACAAAGGATAGGATGAGATACATGTTCTCTATGTCTTTCTATCATGAGGATTCAACATTATTCAAAAAGATATGCGGTTCTCATAGGTTGGCGACACTAGCGCCTCCTAAATTTCAGATGGACAGAGAGATAGAAAAATATTGACGTGGACAGATAAAGGAAAGAATAAATTAGAAAAGAGGGGATTGAAAATGATAGACTGAAATTTAAATTGACAGGAGATAGTAAAGGAATGACGTAGATAGATAAATGATAGTATGATATATTATCGAAAGGACAGGATTGAAAAAGATAGACGTAAACTTAGATTGACAAAGAGATAGAAAAAGATAGACGTTGACGGGTGTAGTATAGACGTTGATAGATGTAAGATACGATGGGATAGAGAAGAATGAAAAGAATAGACAAGAATTTACATTGATAGAGGTAGAAAAATATTGACGTGGATAGGTAAAGGATAGAATAAGGTAGAAAAGAGGGAATTGAAAAGATAGACGGAAAGATAGATTGGAAGAGATATAGTAAAAGATTGACGTAGATAGTTGAGGGGTAGGATGAGATAGAAAAGAGGGAATTGAGAAAGTTAGACGTGAATTTAGATGGAAAAATATACAGAAAAAGATAGACTATGGTAAATGTGTGATACGATGAGATAGGGAAGAGAAAGATTTAATAAGATAGACGGAAATTTAAATTAACCAAGAGACAAAAAAATATTGTGGTGGATAAATAAAGGATAGGATGAAATAGAAAAGAGGGTATTGCAAAAGATAGACGTGAATTTAGATTGAAAAACTTGAATATAGATTGGAAAATAGATAGAAAAAGATAAACGTTGATAGATGTATGATAGAATGAGATTGGGAAGAGGAGATAGAAAAAATATTAAAGTGATTTTTAATTGGCAAAGAGCTAGAAAAAGATTGACATGGGTAGACAAAGGATAGGATCAGATAAAGAAGAGGGTATTCAAAAAGATAAACGTAAATGAGAGTAAAAAGATGGACAAAGAGTTAGAAAAAGATAGACGTTTACAGATGTAGAATATGACGAGATAGAGAAGAGGAGATTAGAAAGGATAGACAGGAATTTAGATTGACCGAGAGATAGAAATATATTCACGTGGATAAATAAGGGATAGGATAAGATAGAAAAGGATAGACGGAAATTTAGTTTTGCAGAGAGGCAGTAAAGGATTGACGTAGATAGATGAAGGATAGGATGAGATAGAAAAGAGGGAATTGGAAAAGATAAACATGAGTTTATACTGAAAAATAGATTTAAAAAAAGAGACGTTGATAGATGTATGATAATATGAGATAGGGAAGAGGATATTTAAAAGGATTGACGTGAAATTAGATTGACAGAGAGATAGAGAAAGATAGACGGTGATAGATGTAGGATACGATGGGATAGAGAAGATTAAAAAGGATAGTCGGGAAATTAGGTTGACAGAGGTAGAAAAATATTGACGGGGATAGATAAAGGATAGGATAAGGTAGAAAACAGGGGATTGAAAAGATAGTCGTTAATTTAGATTGGCAGAGAGATAGAAAGAGATTGATATGGGTAGACAAAGTATAGGATGAGATACATTTTCTCTATCTCTTCATATCACAAGGATTCAAAATTATTTAAAAAGATATGCGGTTCTGCTAGGTTGGCGACACTAGCGCCACCTACATTTCAGATTTCGGATGGACAGAGGGGTAGAAAAAGATTGACGTGGGTAGATAAAGGAAAGAATAAAATAGAAAATAGGGGATTGAAAAGGATAGAGAGAAATTTAGATTGACAGAGATAAAGTAAAGGATTGACGTAGATAGATCAAGGATAGGATGAGATAGAAAATAGGAGATTGAAAAAGATGAGAATGAGTTTATACTGAAAAATAGATAGAAAAAGATAGACGTTGATAGATGTATGATAAAATAAGATAGGTAAGAGGATATTGAAAACGATAGACGTGAAAGTAGATTGACACAGAGATAGAAAAAGATAGACGTTGATAGATGGAAGATACGATGTGATAGAGAAGATTGAAAAAGATAGACGGGAATTCAGATTGAGATAGATAGACAAATATTGACGTGGATAGAGAAAGGGTAGGATAAGATAGAAAAGAGGGATTGAAAAAGATAGACGGAAATATAAATTTAAGAGAGATAGTAAAATTTTGACGTAGATATTTGAAGGACAGAATGAGCTGGAAAAGAGGGAATTGAAAAAGATAGACATGAAATTAGATCGAAAATTAGACAGTAAAAAAATAGACTATGGTAGATGTATGATACGATGAGATAGGGAAGAGAAGATTGAATATTATAGACGGAAATTTAGATTAAACAAGAGACAAAAAAATATTGTGGTGGATAAATAAAGGATAGGACGATATAGAGAGAGGGTATTGCAAAAGATAGACGGGAATTTAGAGTGAAAAACTTGAATTTAGATTGGAAAATAGATAGAAAAAGATAAACATTTATAGATGTATGATACGAGGAGATTGGGAAGAGGAAATTGAAAAAAGAATGAAGTGAATTTAAATTGACAAAGAGCTAGAAAAAGATTGACATGGGTAGACAAAGGTTCGGATGAGATGAAGAAGAGGGTATTTAAAAAGATAAACGTAAATAAGAGTAAAAAGATTGACAAAGAGTTGGAAGAATATAGACGTTCATAGATCTAGCATACGATGAGTAAAGAAAGATGAGATTAAAAAGGATAGACAGGAAATTAGATTGACCGAGAGAAAGAAAAGTATTTACGTGGATAGATAAGGGATAGGATAAGATAGAAAAGAAGGAATTGAAAAAGATAGACGGAAATTTAGATTGACAGAGAGGTAGTAAAAGATTGATGTGGATAGATGAAGGAGAGAATGATATGGAAAGGAGGGGATTGAAAAAGATAGATCTAAACTTAGATTGACAAAGAGATAGAAAAAGATAGACGTTGAAAGATTTAGTATAGGATGAGAAAAAGATGGATATGAATAGAAAAAAGATAGGATGACATAGTGAAGAGGGTATTGTAAACGATAAACATGAGTTTATACTGAAAAATAGATGAAAAAATATAGACGTTGATAGATGTAGGACACCATGGGATAGAGAAGATTAAAAAAGATTGACAGGAATTTAGATTGACAGAGAGATAGAAAAAGATTGACGTGGATAGATAAAGGAAAGAATAAAATAGACACGAGGGGATTGAAAAGGATAGACGGGAATTCAGGTTGACAGAATTAGAAAAATATTGATGTGGATAGATAAAGGATAGGGTAAGATAGAAAACAGGGGATTGAAAAAGATACACAGAAGTATAGATTGGCAGAGAGATAGTAAAAGATTGACGTAGATGGTTGAAGGATAGGATGAGATAGAAAAGAGAGAATTGAAAAAGATAGACAGGAATTCAGATTGACCGACAGATAGAAAAATATTGACTGCATATATAAGGGATAGGATAAGATATAAAAGAGGGAATTGAAAAAGTTAGGCATAAATTTAGATTGACAAAGAGATAGATATAGGATGAGGTAGAGTTGTGGAGGTTGAAAAAAAGACTGGAATTTTGATTCAGAAAGAGATAGAAAAGCTTGAGCGTGAATTTAGGTAGACAAAGAGACAGAAAAAGATGGACATGAATAGAAAAAAGATATGATGAGATAGTGAAGAAGGTATTGGAAACTATAAACATGAGTTTATACTGAAAAATTGATAGAAAAAGGTAGACGTTGATAGATGTAGAATACGATAGGAATAGGATACAGAAGATTAAAAAAGATAGACGTGAATTTAGATTGACAGAGAGATAGAAAAAGATTAACTTGGATAGATAAAAGAAATAATACAATAGAAAAGAGGGAATTGAAAAGGATAGACAGAAATTTAAATTGTCAGAGAGATAGTAAAGGATTGACGTAGATAGATGAAGGATGGCATGAGATTGAAAAAGATAGACGTGAATTTAGATTGACAGAGAGAAAGGAAGCGGTTGACGTGGATAGACAAAGGATAGGATAAGATAGAAAAGAGGGGATTCAAAAGGATAAACGGAAATTTAGATTGACAGAAAGAGAGAGTAAAGGATTGACTTAGACAGATGAAGGATAGGATGAGATAGAAAAAAGGGGATTGAAAAAGATAGTAGTGAATTTACATTGACAGAGAGATAGAAAGAGACTGACGTGGATAGACATAGGATAGGATAAGGTAGAAAAGATGGGATCGAAAAGATAGACGGAAAGATAGATTGGAAGGGAGATAGTAATAGATTGACGTAGATAGTTGAAGGATCGGATGAGATAGAAAAGAGGGGATTGAAAAAGATAGTCGTTAATTTAGATTGACAGAAGGTGACTCACGTGGATAGACGAATACATTTCAGATTGAAAGATAGATAGAAAAAGATTGATCTGGATAGATAAAGGAAAGAATAAAATATAAAAGAGGGGATTGAAAAGGATAGAGGGAAATTTAGATGGACAGAGAGATAGTGAAGGGTTGATATAGATAGATGAAGGATAGAATGTGGTAGAAAAGAGGGGATTGAAAGAGATAGACGTGAATTTAGATTGACAGAGAGATAGAAAGGGATTGACGTGAAATAGCAAGGCATAGAATAGTTATATAAGCGGCTCTGAGTAGTTTAACGTTCTGACTGGTTCTGCTGGGCTGAGATCCGCCTGAAAAATAACTTAATTGGCGTTGTGTCCGTAAGCGATGATTTGTCTGCCGTTTGGGCGTCCCTCATTAAAAATGAAAAGTGTTTAATAGAGGCTCAGCACGCATCAAAGAACGTAATAGTTTGTAAGCGAAGTTCACGTCTGCTCTTCTGCATTTCTCTCTGTGATGCCGTTTAGTACATGTCTTTAAGAGTTTAAGGTCTGTCCAGGAAATGTCGTTTAACAGTTAAACTGGGACTGCGGAATGCGTTACCTGAGACTTTTTTATTTTATTTTATTTTATAGCGTTATCATTTTTACAAAAATACATTTATATCGAAATTTTCAATTTTACTGTTAAAGTTTCCTGAATTATAGTTAATTATCCATTCTGATTATCAGCACAAATTTAAAATGAATTTATATTTAAAATATAAATTCCGTTTTTTTTTTAAATTCTTTAGTAATTTGCAGCCATAACACTCTTTCCCCTATTTTCCGCTTTTGGAAAGAATTCCTCTTTAGCTCAAATGCGAAATAGAACTCAATGAGAAAATCTAACTTTTTTGGTTGAAAGTTAATTATTTTTGATTGAAATGTCTACTAATACATTTTTAATTTAGAATTAATGCCTTTTGGTTGAATATTTAGTTATTTTGTTTAAAATTCAACTATTTGTTAAATAATTATCAACTGTTTTAAAAATGAATTTTTTTAAATTGAAATATTTGGTTATAAATTTAATTATTTTGTTGAATATTCAACTATTTGGTTAAAAGGTCATAATTTTTATCGAACATTTAACTGTTTTGCTGAAAATTCGCCCTTTTGAGTTAAAAATTCAGCTTTTTTGGCGGAAAAGTTATTTTTCTTAGTTAAAACTTTATCTTTCTTCGTTGCTAATGAATTTTCTTTTTAATTCAAGCATTTGGTTATAAATTCAACTATTTTGTTGAAAACATAATTATTTTGTTGAATATTCAACTATTTTGTGGAAAATATCATTCTTTTGTTGAAAATTCAACTATTTTTTGAAAATATAATTCTTTTGTTGAAAATTCAACTATTTTGTTGAAAATATAAATATTTTGTTGAAAATTCAACTATTTTGTTAAAAGGTCATCGCTTTTTATTGGAAATTAAACTGTGTTGCCGAAAATTCGTCTTTTTGGATAGATAATTCGTCCTTTTGGAATGAAAATTCATTTTTCTGTGTCGAAACTTTTTCAGTCATGGTTCAAAATGAATTTTTTTTAAATTCAATTATTTGGTTATAAATTTAATTGTTTTGTTGAAAATTCAACTATTTTTTTTTTATCGAAAATTCATCTGTTTTGTTGAAAATTCGCCCTTTTGAATTAAAAATCCACCTTTTTTTGGTAGAAAAGTCATATTTCTTAGTTGAAACTTTATCTTTCTTGGATGAGAATGAATTTTCTTTTTAATTCTAGCATTGAGTGACAAATTCAACTATTTTGTTGAAAATATAATTATATCGTTGA
>CAKNWT010255992.1:0-11494 GCA_932066315.1 Andricus coriarius | reverse complement strand
GAAAATATATTGATAGAAAAGTAGCCATCCGGAAGGCGATAGGCGGAAAGAATAGTTCCAAAAAGTGACCACCAGGAAGCGCAGGATATTTACTCCTGCAATCAACCATGGTTGGAGAGGTTCTATGAAGAGAGTGAGATACGAAACAAGACACTTGACGCAAACTAAGGGTAACCGAAGTTATCATCCAGGTCATCCCTTTGGGAAGCCGTCAGGCCCCACGCTCTGGAAGGACAAAGGTTCATAGTTTCTGAATCTGAGTACGCTGCCAGAGGCTCCATATATTTAGTGCTCTTAAGGAAACACTGTACAGGCTTCTTAATTGTTTTTTTTATCTATTGGGTATCCCGTGTAGGTTCTATGACCTGTCTTATATTAATTTCTTGTTTTATCTGCGTACGCTGCGACAGCTTACAGACCTTTTTTACTTTATATAGTAGGACCTGTAGAATTGGAACACGTCGAATCGAAATCCTCGGAGGGCTGTAATCCCCACTCTTAAATCTCTTTGGTAGCAATGATAGGTAGGCTTATGCGCACAGAGTCGCTACAGACACCACACGATGGTATTCAGTGCTGTAGGTACAAAAATGTAACGGCCAGTCAAAGATTGAAGCCCTGAACATTTTGAGATACGTCACTACCAGGAGGTGTAGCTAAAATTTGTTTCTGTGACCTGCGTGATCGAAAGTGGAGACGCTGTCCGTCCCGATCCGACGAAGTCTACTGTACTCAATTCTGGGCATGCTGTTTCAGGCGCCAAACTTGTTATTGGTTTGTTAATTTATTCTGGGCACGCTGTAACAGGCTCCATCTTTTTTTAGTTTTAATTTTCTGATCTCCGGGCACGCTGGGACAGGCTCCCAAAACTTGTTATTTCTCAAGTATCTAAAACAGTGTACGCTAAATTGGCTGCCGTAGAACGAATTTTAATTTAGATTTGCTTTCTCTTTTTAAAAGTGATCACGAAGAAAACTACGATTACTGTATAATTAGATGTTAGGCTATGCTCTCACGATTGTAAAAGACAGAACATGGATTATTTTTATCAAATCATTGTGATTAGATTAGTCTATATGAATAATTATACCTCTCCGAAATTTTAAGAGACTGAGTGATTGTAACGAAATCATTTTACCGGGACTTAGGGCTATAGGTAAAACTAAAACATAGAAAAATAGTTAATTGAGTAGATAAGTTCTCCGGCGGCTTAAATTACTATTCTGACTAATTTAACTTTTAGATTAAATTAGTATTCATTTCGGATATATAAATATATAAATATAGCTTAGTATTATATTCACAAATAGAACTGAGTATCGCCATCAAGATAAAGACCACAGTATAAACGATCCTCATATTTTGCATTTAGAGGAAAAACTGAATTGTACGTGAATAACGAATGTGCTTATCAGTGAATCGAATTAATATCCTCGTGTTTTGTCAGAGTTTGTATATGTCACATCAATCGTTATGTCATTGATAATAGGCGTCAAACTTCTCTTGTCGAGATAATTATGTTTATATTTCATATATCAGTTCAAGAAAATAAATTTACTTGCCTCAAGAGAGTACACAAGTTCTTATTCTAACAAATTTTGTGTAACTGGGAAAATAACAGCAGCTACCCTGAAATATATTTAGATATATTGAAAATTGGACTGCTAAAAAGAAACTTGTCACTCGTTTTAAATGAATGGTTCTAAAATAGTTTATTTTTTGAGGGATCTAGCTAAAAAATTATTGTTCATTTTTAAAAGCTTAAATTTCGACGTTTAATTAATTTTTATTTTAACAAGTTAGTTTTCTTTTGTTCTTTAAAAAATGATTAAAATTTTTCGTTTGGAACTTCCAGGTGAAAAAGTGGCCCCGCAATTATTCATTCATAAAAATAAACATGAATTGGATTTTCTAAGGATTCAATCCCTTATGAATTTGTAACTTCACAATTCTATTCGTCACGCTTTTATTAAATATTATGCAATTTTTTATTAAAAATAAGTATATAATCAAGAAGAATTTTGATCTCAATTTTATAAATCAAGCGCATGATTAAGTAATTTTGAATTTGACAGCATACATAGAACTTCTTGCAATATCCTAAATGAGAAACCTGGGTCTTCCGTTTTTTGCGGTTTTTCTTTTTGTTACTTTTGTTGAAAGCTATGCAACAGAAATTCAGAGAGGAATCAAAAAATTTTCCTCCTACCGGGCGGAATTCCGAAAAAGTAAAATTTGTTTGGGATCCTCACTTATCAGCTTCAAAAGTTGGTTGTCTTGATAAATGATTAAGATAACAAATTAACGCACGAGCAGAATATCATATTTAAGCTAAGCAGAAATTTCCATTCCACGTTTAAAAAATGTTTGCGATAACTCAACAACCACATGATATTTATGCGTCTTCTTGGTTTAGATTTATTGAGTATGATCAGCTCTGAGATGATGAATTTAAAAGGTTTTAGGAATATTTTACTAAAGTTGTTAATTAGTTAAACGTAAGCTTTCGGACGGATTCTTGGACTTTAGAGCTAGACTGATGAAAATGAACTATACCTCTACGGAATCCTATGTCTTGAAATCACGAAAATATCTATCAGATTCTGTCCATTGTAAAATCGTATACTTTTTCTATCAGCAGTTTTTAATTGAAACTATCAAATCTTATCCGGAGAAACATACTTTCAATGATATACTTGACAGAATTCTGGATGGATAGAACTTGGTAGAAAGATCCATCAAATGTGCTGATAGATTTTAATGTGTGACATTCCTGCGAATAAATTAAATAGGGTTCACCTAATCTTTTGAGAGAATTTGATTCTTGACGTTTGGTTGATTCAGTTCTGTAGAAATATAATAAAATTTGTTTATAGAATTTACTTTAAATTCCACTTTTTGGAAATAATGTTTTGAACTGGTATCCGTGTGGATGTTATGTGCATGAAAGACTGCGTCCTCGTCTCTAATTTTTCTACCAGGTGCAAGAACCTATTTGGAAATAAAGATTTGAGTCAAAATAGTTAAATGAATACTTTGGCATAGTTCATCTCACAGATTAAAATCGCAATTATTAGGGCCATACTCAAATAGACTTCAGAAAATAATAGCAAATAGGATACGACCGTGTGTCGTAGGAAAACTATTATGATTAAATAATTTCAAAACCATAATAATTGTCTTCGAAAAATATTTTTGTGAGGAAATTAAACAGAACTTTTTCATCTGTTTCCAAAAAAGACTAGCTGGGGCATTGGCGAAAGATCGAACTGTTGGGGAATATGATATATTGATTTATTATTATTGTTTGTAATCACAAGTTACTTCTAATATCTAAGATGAATATGGATCAAATTTTTTTAACCGATTCAATGACGTGAATGATTTTGGTTTACACGCTGTACTGTAAAATAATTTAAGATGGGGCAAGTGCAACCTACTGGAGTTTCCTTTGTTTCATCTGTGGTCAATGGGGCAATCTTTCCACTTCATATGTTAAATTTTACCCGACATTTAGCGCCAGTGCGACGATTATATGCATACATTCCAGCAAGATAGTTGCTACTCTCCAATATTGCAAAAACGTCACCATCAAATGTTGATAATACGATGTGTTCGTGCGCTGGAATGAGCCCATATTTATTCCGTCTTTCGTATAACAAAATTTGTTTATCTGCAGGAAAAGTGTATTTTCGAAGTTCGAATGCCCTGTTCGGATTTTTAACGGAAGGAAGCAGGATAAACTGAAGTTGGTCAAGTCCATATACAGATCCGTCAGAAGAAGGAAGACTGGTTGGTGGATGCATGCATCTGGCAGCAGCAGACCTGGACCTGACATGAAGAAGTGATTCGGTAGGAAGAAGAGACCTGGTAGCAGAATGATATTTGTTACAAGAAGAACAAGAAGAAGAAGGAGGCCTGTCACTATAAATGCCAGCAACAGTGGTGCCATTAAATAAGCACAAATGTTTCTGAATTAGCATAAGGTTTTGTACGATTTATAAATGAATTATGTTTGTATTTTTACAACTAAGGCAATCTTTTGCGATATTTTGAAATTTTATTCAATGTTCTATTTAAGTTAGTTTGGCAAGATACAGAATTACTTTTAATATACATCTTTTAAAATTTTAAATCGTTTTAGAATTTTTTCAAAACCATCTGAATAAGATTTTCAGATGTTTCTTAGTCTTGCAACATTGAGAATGTTTGGATCAGAATCTTTGAAGCTCTTTTTACATATTGTCTTAAAAGGACTTCCGGTTCGACGTGGATACAAGTTGGACGTGTGCGAGTTGCCAGTGTGAGGTTTTTTGAGGTTTTGACTAGGAAAAGTGAGAAGAAAGGTGAAAGGAATTTTTGAGAAGGTGTATCAAGGTGACTGGGCTCAGTGGAAGTGAGTGTGTGAAGGGAGAAGGACTAGTGAATTAAAAAGCGAACGAGAAGAAAGTGGCACGCCGAGAGCGTGAGGTCAGGGTCGAACCGGAAGGACGCTGAAAAGAGGAAAGTAGTGCTAGTGCTAGTGACACCAGGTGGATAGTAAAGTAAGAGAAGAAAGGAGTTTGACTCGAGCAGTGGTGGCAAGGGAGACGAGAGTGTTTTTAGATAAAAAGAAGGAGAAGAAGCAGAAGAGGGAAAAGGAGACAGCGATAAAAGAGGCGTGGAAGAATGCGGTGGACATGCTGAAAGTGCAGCAGGAAAAGTTTATCACAGACCTGAAACTAGAATGGGAGATAGAAAGAGCACACATGAGAGGTGAAAGGGAGATAGACAGGAGAAATTTTGACGGAACGCTGAGTAAGTTGGTGGAAAAACTCGAATTGCTTAGCGCAAGGATGGAGAGACTGCAGGGAGGAAAGGAAGAGAGAGAAACGAAAGAGATTGGATGCCAGACGGAGGAGGAAGAGAGAACATGAAGTAAGATGCCGATGAAGCTAACGCAAGAAGAGTGGGAGAGAGAAAAGCAAAAGAAAGCGCAGAGGAAGAAAAATCTCAGAGTGCTTAGAGTAAGCAAGGAAGACAACGAGGTGACGAACGTGGTAGGGGTTTTGGCCGCGCACGCGAAGGTAGTGGCGAAAGTGAAGATATCAAGGTAAATGGACGGTGGGATGCTCCTTACTTTAAAGTCGTGAGAAAACAGAAGGGACCTGCTCAATGTCAACGGCAGGCTGAGAGACACAGTACTCTGGATAGCGGAAGATCTGACGGAAAGGGAAGAGGAGATATTAAAATGGCTGAGAAGGGAGAAGCGGAGAATGGAACTGGCAGGAAACAAAGTTGAGCTTAGGTTCATGAGAGCGGCAGCAGGAGAGACGATCTGCTATTGGATCGAGATGGAGGGAGAGATGGTAGTACCAGGAACGGTGACAATGGCTAAGAAGAAGGACGATGCGCAGGAAATGAAGAAAAGGAATACGGAGGAGAAGGGGGGGGGGGGGGCTAAAGAATATCTGCAGGAGTGATGAGCAGAGTAAAGGTGTCTAGGTGTATGTGAGATGAGAAAAGGGTGTGCAGGGGTGCCAGAAGTGAGTCGGGAATGCAAAGGGAATGTAAAGAATGGAAGTGCTCCTCGGTGTTTGTGATTTGTGATTTGTTAAACAGGACATCAGTAAGATATGATAGAATAAGCTGGTGGTGAAATGAGAATTGAAAGTGAGAGTAGGGTAGAAGGGCGCTGGGGCACTATGTTCAGAGGGTTAGAGAGAAGGAGAAGGATATATGTAGAGACGATCGGAAGTGCAACAAGAAAAGGGTCAGAGAGAGGGAGAACATAGATAGGGCTTCCGTTTTGACTTGCCATTTAATGTAAGTAGGGTTGAGATAGATTAATAACTTTGAGTGTAAGGAGAGAAGGTATTTATATGAAGATGTGTTTTAAGACTCTCTAATCTACATTATGTTTAAAGTATCTTGGAACCTTTCAAATTTTAAACGATTTTTGAATTAACAGAGGAGTTTGTGAATTTAAGCGAATTGCAAAAATGTTTATAAAACCCAAAGAAATTGAAGATAATTTTCAAGAATTCAAAAAAATTTGTAAGAATTTAGGAGAAAAAAAGCATACAGAGTAATTCAAATTAATAGAACAAAAATGTTTAAATATAAAAACATTGTATTAGATTTAGATTAATAGGATTAAATAGAATTAGTAAATACCGTAATGACTTAAAAAGTAAGTAAATTACCTATCACTGTGGTTCACATGCTTTATTGTAAAATCATGTAAGATGGGGCGAACGGGACCTACTGGAATTTCCTCCACTTCATCTGGGGTCAATGGAGTAATTGTGCTGCTTCCCATGTTTATTTTTGCCCGCATTTTGCGATGTGCATGCGGAATATATTGATATATTCCAGCAAGTGTATTATTACTCGTCAGTATTGCAAAGACGTCACCATCGCATGTTGATAATACATTTTGTTCTTGGGTTGGCACTGGCGGAAAGACATTATATCCTTTGAGTACTTTAATTTTTTTATCCTCAGGAAAAGTGTATCTTCGAAGTTCGAAAAGCCGGTTCGGATTTCTATTGGGAATGAGCCGAATACATTGAATTTGATCAAGTCGATATCCAAGCACGTCAGAAAAAGGAAGCGTGGTAGGTGGAGCTATATTGTAGGCAGGAGGAGATCTGGACCTTACACGAAAAGAAGGTTCGGCAGGTGGATGTTGTCTGTCAGAAGAAGAAGAAGATGCACCTACACGAGGAACACCAGGAATTGGGGCACCATTAGGCAAACATTCAAACTGTGAACTTAATTCTGCAACAAGAAACAGAAGATTATATTTTGTTTTTAAGAATAAATGTTTTTATATTGCTAATAATAATCTGCAAGGGTAACGAGCTAATACATTCTATTCGAAGCATAAAGTTGTTTCATAGTCATGCTTATGTTTTTTCATTATCTTATTTTGTGATTGTCATCACATATTAAGTAAATAAAGATATTCTCTGTTTTACGTAGGTAACATCTTTGACTTCTGATTTCAGTTAACACAATTTTTTTTCAAGAGATCGAAAGTCGGTAAATAAAATTTAGTTTTAATCTTCATTTATGGACTTGAAATATTTATTTTTTTACAGAATGATTGCAATTCCGTATTTTCAGGTTCGCGATATGGACTTTGAAGCTACCTTGAGATAAATTGATTATACCGTTCATTATCTTGAACTTTGAAATTCAGGATAGCAGTCTATAGATATTAATTCGTATAATTTGTATGTTGATTTTTAAAATCCTGGATTATAAAACCTTGTATCTCGATTTTACAGGTTTATATCTGGACGGCTATGCAAATTCCAGTATCCAAGATCATTTGGTAGAAACTTTCAAAATTCGAATACATGTCTTGTACTGATAAGATATGATGGCGGTTTAATGAGGAACTTTTGATAGACAGAACAAAATTATGCAAGGGATGAAATTAGATAGAAAAATCCGACATTGTGAAGCATGGGATTTGGTATATTGTTGTCTAGATAGGATTTCATAGAGTTGCAGTGGGATACTTGCTTATTCTTTTCGGACAAACTGAAATAGATTATAAAAAAAATAATAGCAGTAGGAATAGAATGTATATTACGACGCAGAAATTTTCATTTACAGAAAGTTTAAAAAGGCTTTAAGAATCAGAGATATAGTACAGTATTATATTCACCAATAGAACTAAGAATCACTGTCAGGATAAACAACTCGGTAGGAAAGATCCTCATTTTTTGCAATCAGAGGAGAAACTGATTTGTACGTTGATAAATAATTTGGGTAACAATGTATCAAGGTAATGTTTTTGTGTTTTATGAGATTTTATATATTTTAACTTAATCCCTGTCTCATTAATTATAGGCGTCAAGCTTGTGATGATAAGATAAACGATTACTCAAAGGATGAAACTTGGTTGGAATATCTGACATTGTGACGCATAGTGTTTGATACATTTTTGTCTGCATAGGATTTTATATATTTTATAGAGAACCTTTTATGACCAACCATTACCGATTTATGAAGTTGCAAAAAAATGGTTTATCCTACTTATATAATAAAAACTTGTTTGATAATTGAAACACGACAATACTGCATGTAGAATATTTGTCCGCGTCCTTGAGACCAGAAATATAATTATTAATTTTTTGCTTTAGAACATTAAGGTGAAAGAGTAGACCATAGTAGGTATCTGAAGATACCATTCCTTATGACTTGTTGGGAACCTTTGAACACATAGGCTGAGATTTTGAGAAATAAAATCAAATAAAAGTTAGTTTTCTCCTAAGCGCAACAAAAATCACAAATATGTAAATAACTACATCTAAATAAACAATTATGTCCTCAACTATCCGTTTACTATTTACGCTTGAGTTCCTGTTTTAAAATTTCTTTCAATAATAACTGCAGACTTTGTTTATAATTTTATGAGTCAAGTTCAAATATGATGTAATTTTGAATTTGGCATCATACCCAGAACATCATTAATTTTGCTAAATGAAGAAATTTAACCTTTCCTTTGAGATCAAAATAAAACCGAAAAATGTTGATTATTCTATTTAGTGTTGAAATTTTTTATAATGTCCATTAAAATTTGTTTCCTCCCTGAGGGTTTCGCTGATCAGTTCTTAGTATAAAATAAGCACTTAGTGTTTTTATTCCTAAGACGATTTCAAATTGATAGCGTTTTGAAATAAACATTATGGATTTCATAACATTAGGAAACTTCTAGACATTCGAAATTCAATAACTTCTAAATTATTAAATATAAATGTAAGATTTTCAAAAATAAACGATAGTTAATGGAAGATTTAAAAAATATTACAAATTACAACATATAATAATTGTGTTTTGAAAATACTTTTGTGATGAAATTAACCAGAACTTTTTTATCTGTTTCCAAAAAAGACTGGCTGGGGCAATGCCGATTAATCGAAGCCTCGGGCAAAATAGTACATCGATTTTTTATTATTTGTGAATACAAGTTACTCATAATATTTCAAGATGGGCTTGGAGCAAAAAATCTTTTTAAATTTTCTTATTGTTTTAACTGATTCAATAAGGTGGGTGACTGTGGTTTACATGCTGTACTCTAAAATAATTTAATATGGGGCGAAGGCTGCCTACTGGAGTTTCCCTTCTTTCATCCGGGGTCAATGGGGTAATCTTTCCACTTTGCATATTTATTTTTGCTCGAGATTTAGAGCCAGTGCCATAAATATATGCATATATTCCAGCAAGATGGTAACTACTCTCCAATATTGCAAAGGCGTTACCAGCAAATGTTGATAATACAATGTGCTCTTGCTTTGGCATAGGTATATATTGATTCGGTCCATCGAGTAATAAAATTGGCTGATCTGCAGGAAAAGTGTATTTTTGAAGTTTGAATACCCGGTTCGGATTTTTAATGGAAGTAAGCAGCATAAACTGAAGTTGGTCCAGTCCATATATAGATCCATCAGAAGAAGGAAGCCTGGTAGGTAGAGCCAAGCACCTGGGAACAGGAGACATGGGCCTTGTATGAAGAGAAGCCTCGTTAGAAGACCCGAGCGGTGAATGAGACCTGCCAGGATAATGTTATTAGTCAAAAGAAGAAGGTGAAGAAAAAAAGATTGCCTGTCACGAGAAATTCCCGCAAAAGCCAATCAGGTTTTGGACAACAAGCTACTGTAATGACGTAAAAGATAACTGACCCATCCTTGTGGTTTACATGCTCTACTCTAAAATCATGTCTGACGCGGCGAGTAGTTCCTACTGGAATTTCCTCGACTTCTTCCGGTGTCAATGGTGTAACCGTCCCGCTTTCTATGTTTATTTTTGCCCGTCCCTTCCGCTTGATACTAGTGTTATGTTTATATATTCCAGCAAGTGTATTATTGCTCGTCAATATTGCAAATACGTCACCATCGGATGTTGATACTACAATTTGTTCTTGGGATGGCACGGGCGGAAATGCATCACGTCCTTCGAGTACTTTAATTAGTTTATGCGGAGGAAAAGTGTATCTTCGAAGTTCGAAAAGTCTGTTCGGATTCTTATGGGAAATAAGCCGAATAAATTGAAGCTGATCCGGTCTATATCCAAGCACGTCAGAAAAAGGAACTCCGGTAGGTGGAGCTGTATTGAAGGCAGGCTGAGATCTCGACCTCACATGATGAGTAGGTTCGGTTGAAGATGACCGGAGCGAAGAATCAAGACTAGCAGGTGGATGTTGTCTGTCCGAAGAAGAAGATGCACCTACACGAGGAACTCCAGGAATAGGGTCACCATTAGGCAAACAATCAAACTGTGAACTTAATTCTGCAAGAAGAAACAGAAGATTACATTTTGTTTTAAGTGTAAATGTTTTTGTATTACAAATAATAATCTACAAGAATAATGAGCTAATACATTCCATTCGCAGCATAAAAATGTTATGACACATTTATTTTACCAAATTCTATACGTCAGGGAGTCTTACACTTTTCTACCAACATTTTCGTATTGATTCTTTATAATATCTTAAACGCACAGACTTATATCAAATCCTATATTAGATTTCATCCATTGTAAAATCTCACACTTCTTATATCATCAGGTTTCTATTGAAACTCTGTCAGATCTTATTTAGATGAGGCACGCTCTAAATCCTATTTGATAAAAATGCCAGACATTATGAAGCATAGGATAAATATTTGTTTAAGTACGAATTCGTGGATTTTCAGTGAGAAATTGCTGATAGGAAAGTATACCATTTCTTAATAGATAAAATTTCATCTAGATATTTTAGATCCCGAAACACAGAATTTGATGCAAGTCATGTACTGCTAAGATTTGATAGAATTGTAATAAAAAGATATTCATAGAAAAGTTCAGGATTTCTAGTTGGGTATAATTCGACAAAAAGGTTGATCAAATGTGTCAAATTAAATTCGTCTCTATGTCGGACAATCTCAAATATATTTTGAAAAATTATAGTAATTAGGGTACAAAATAATTCAAATTAAATTTCATAATTGTAGGGTAATATTTCGTATACAAATACACTTAATGCCTTACTTAAGTAACATTGTTCAATTCTGATTTTAATTAACACAAATTTTGTCTTATAGAGATCGAAAGACGGAAAAAATCAAATTTAGTTTTCATCTTCATTTATGGACTTTAGATATTTATTTTTTAAAAGAATGATCACAATAACAAATTAAGGCACAAGACGAATTTCATATCTTCAGCTTCGTGATTTGGACTTCAAAGTTACCTTGAAATAAATTGAATATACAGTTAATCATCCTGAATTTTTCAATTTGAGATAGCAACCGTATAATTTGTGTGTTGATTTTTAAAATTCTGGATTATAAAACCTTGTATCTTGATTCTACGGCTTTACGTATGGATTGTCCTTGACATAAATGTATACAATTTTTCGTCGCATACAAGTAGATAAGAACTCCGAAGATGCTAGAACATAGGATTCAACACAAGTCCTGTGGTAACAAGATTTGATAGAATTTTAATGAGAAACTATTGA
>CAKNWT010255989.1:0-12063 GCA_932066315.1 Andricus coriarius | reverse complement strand
AAAGCGTTGAATTACAACACGCCATACTTAGATTCTACCAATATTAGAATCGCTCGCGGAGCTCCACACAGCGAACTTTACACGATGGCAGCCATCTTCCTACACGAATTACTTTTCAGAGTGGCGTCTCTGTTCTCACTCTCATAAGAGTCGGAGCGCCACTCGCGTAAGAGCATAAGATTACTGAGTGAGAGAAACGAAAAAGGAAAAGAACAACTGCCAAGTTCAGTTTCCAGCAAGGTGGTGGCGCACATTAAGCATGCGTTGTATGCCACGCAAGCTTTCGTCGTCTGCCGCTAGTCGATGGTCCAGGGGTGGGGCTCACTTGGGTCAGCACGCAGATTCTCCGCGGCCGCTTGCTCCTGTTTTTCCGAGCGCTCTTTATCGTGTGGGAATCCCATCCACTACGCATGGGCCAGGAATATCTCTTCGTAGTCCCTGGTGACAGCAGACATCCAATGCAGCCAACCTTGTAGAATCTGAAAGTTGTTATTGTTGTGTGTGGGTGGTCGATACCCTTCCAGCCGAGTTGAATATGAAATAAGCTAAAGAGTACGAACGAAATTAGAAAAAATACGGAGAATTATATATTTGGAACCCCGTGGTCTGGCGATTTGTGGTTCCGTTTGGATGAACTAACCTCCCTAGTTTTTGACAGGTGAAGAGTTATTACTATTTTTAACTTCTTTAATTTGTTATTGAAGCTGGAAATCTTTAAAATTAAATATAATAAACAAAATCAACAAAGACTAGAATCCTTTTGAATACTAGCCGTAGAACTCTTATATTGTCGGCTAGTATAGTACTGTTCGCAGACAGCCCGTGGATTTGATCCGTGATTCCAAACTCATGTCCCTAGTACATAATTTTCCAGTTAAATTTTATAGTTTAGGATGTTTTTGCGCGGGGTACGAGTTACCCCGTCACAACATATAAACTTCTAAAGAAACAGATGTAGAGCCAAATTTTTGGAACATATGTTGGCACCAAATTCAGTTTAGCGGTGCACAAGATGTGATTTGGGCAAAAATTTGCATTGCGTAATAAAGATTTGGAAAAAAAATTTGCTTTAAACGCAAATACTTTGCATCCTGCTCCTTTTTTTTTTAATTCTACACCCTCATATTACCTGAATGATACATTTTAAAATGTGATCCTGACATTTTGAGGCAAAAGATTTGCATGAAAAGTTACATTTAGTCCAACTCCTCGTGAGCACTCAAACGCAATTTTTTTCAACGCATATTCCTTTAATTTTATATCAAATCTTGACCAATATCTGAGCCTGGACCATGTGAGTCTGGTGCAGCTTTGGCTAAGAAGCCACTATGATCTCTCTAAAAGCTAAAGAGCCAAAATATGCACTTGAAGTGAATATGAAGGAGCCTTCTAAAGCCAAGCTTATAGAACAAGATAGTCATTAGAGTGTCCAAAAAAACGCAACGTTTTTTTTTTTATTTTTGATGATGCACGCCGAAAAACTTGTTCTATTTTATGAAGAAATAAATTCATATTTTACTTTTCTTTTCAAAGTAATATTAAACCGTGGTTCTGGGGCCTTAAAGTGTCTCAAGAGGATTAAAATGTTTCATTAATGTTAATTCTGATAAATATAATAATTATTTGCCAGATGATACCACTGATAATTACATACGATCAGGAAAAATAATTGACTACATTAGACCAAAAATACTACCCCTTTGCTTCAAAAACTACCCTTTAAAGGGGTTAAAATATCATATCTTTAATTGTAAAGATTTTATGCGTTATTCATTGGATTTCTTGGTACTTAAATGATTTAACAAGAAACAGGAAAACAAAAAAATTGTTTTTTCACAGAAAAGTACCCTTATAATAAAAAGAGGATCATTCTCAACTTCAATAGCATGCTGCACTGTCAAGATTAAATTAATGTATAGCATTTTTTTCTAATTACTAGAAATTTTCCGGTTTTAAGCTTTACTTTCATTGGAAAAGGAAAAAAATTTTGAATCGTACCGGAAGTTAAATTTTTATTGAATATGCGATTAGTACTTATTTCTCAGCTGAGAGTATTTCAAGAAATCTATCAAGTTAACCATAAAAATGAGCGGTCCTGATGTAAATAAAATTAAAATATCCTCAAGAGAGAATCTTGGGGGGAACAAGCTACCCTGAAATAAAGATGTTCTAAGCATGATTCAGTACCATTTATCTTTAGGAAAGACAATACATTCTGTCAAAAAAGAACCGGGAATTGGTCAACAAAACACTAACTATGTATTATTCATCCAAATTTATTTTGTCGCCCTTAAAGTAGGCCCCTTTCGAAATAATACACTTATGCCAACGAATAATCCAATCATCAAAACACTTTTTAAACGCATTTTCCGGAATCGACTTCAGTTCTCGATGCGAATTCTCTTTTTTGTCTCCTATCGACTGCAAACGGGTGCCTCGAAGTGGTAATTTCAGTTTTGGAAAGAGAAAGAAAGTTTTTGGCCAGAAATTCGTTCAAAATGATAGCCTTGTGAGATGGTGCGTTATCATTATTTCGGAACTAGTCGAGCAGCAACGCGTTTCATGTGCAAACAATCGTTTCAAATGGTACGAATTGGTTCGTAAGATACAGAAAGTACCCAGGATAATCGTGCAGTGCGAGAGATAGTGGCAGAAGTGTGATGCGAAAGAGAATAGGTCTTATGATGTCACCCTGAAATACGCCGCTCTGGAAGGAAACAATGTTCCTTGTCACACAATCATTTCCAGGTGAGATAGTAAATCTAGTTTTACAAAGGTTCATCAATCTCTATGCAACTTACTATGTGTGGATGAACAAGCTTTCCGACAACAGATGATAAACCTATTAGAGGTCGAATCGTAACATTTCCGGTAGTCAACATAAGTCATCAACAGGCTGCGCTGCTGGACTGCTCCGTCTTTGCAAACGAACCTGTCAATTTACAGGTTCTCTCGGCAGCCTGCTACACCTTTTTTGGAGCCATGTTGTTCACACGTCTCTCTCCACACAGGCCCATTTTTTCGAACAATAATGTCGTTTAGCACTGAAGACGGGACGCATTCTGTCTCGCGCATCCTGCTGAGTCGAAACACTTGAATTGGCTCATTTTGACTTTCGCGCCACAGAATAAGTTGGAGATCCTGATCACCTTCGTGGACGATGATCTATTAATACTTTTTTTCGATATCCGCAGAAAAGACGGTAAAGCGAAGACGCCACTGCAGCAGTATATCTGAATTATTTACCTGCAGTTTTGGACCTGCATGAAGACACTCATTCAATGACATGCCTCGACTTGATCGCCGAGGCCCATAAAAAATCATCGCACTTTCGTGGTTGAACTCTATTTACTGCAAGCTCCGTGATGCGGAAGAAAAAATGACCGCATGATGCTTTTTGGATCCACAGAGATGTTAAGGGACTTCATGTGTTGAAGTTTGTAGTATTCTTTCATGAACTTGGAATAAGCTTCGTGAAAATGATCATCTCCCTTGAACCGCTATTTCATCTTAAGTAACAAGCAAAGAGATGAGATGGAATCTCCTAAAGATGTGACGTCATCCTGGATTGGGAAATGCACGACGTATCTCCTATCTATAGTCAAAGAAAAGTTTTTCACTTTTGAAACAATGGAACATATTAACTGGAGATGAATCCAACGATAAGTCATTCCCGGTAGGTCTACAAAGAATCCATCCGAAAACAGATTTTTGAGCTACATTTCAATCAAAATTCAATGAACGTCTACTCCTAAAGTGAGATCACTCGAAGGACTACTGTTGAAGTTCGGATTTGCTACGAGATGTTCCTAAATTATTACCATTCACTCCTAAGAGAAGAACAGGTCCCCTAATATATGGCAGTTGAACACTCTGAGAAAAGGACTCAGAGGTTTCAGACGCATCCAAGCATTGATCGATAAATGCTCGAACATAGTCTGCATGGCCAGATAATGTAGTCCCGTTGACCGTTTTCGTTGCAAACCGATCTCTTTTTTTTGCGCTACAGGCTGACCTTGAAACTGTGCAAATTACATTAGACAGTACAGTTCACGACAGAAAAAGCACTTTGTTTACTGAAATAATTTCTTCTTCTTTTGATATTAAGACTTGGTAGATTGCTGAGACGAAGACTGATTAAGCTGATTTGGAGTAGAATCTGAATCTTCCAAGTTCCGAATCCTGGTATGTAAAATCGTTTACCGTTGGTCAAACTTTAGAGGATTGGTGGAATTTTCGAGAGAGGTTTCCCAATCGCGGCGAGACTGACGATCTAATTTCTCTACGGCAATATATATTAGCTGCAACGACCATCTGTCGACTGGTTTTTTCAAGGCAGATAAAACTTCGATGTTATCAACCGTTGCATTGTAAACTTTCTTAAGGGCGCTCGAAGACTTAGCTTTCACAGGCTGAATTGAAAAAATCTCAGCCAAATGAGCGTTGATAAGAACTCTTTTGTTCTCAAAGTGATCCGTAAGCTGCTTCACCTGTGAGAATGCATGTCAATTGATAAAACTTCTTTAATAACGGGACTCCAGGATTTAAGTGGGCCTAAGGTGTAAACAAATCCTTGGAATCAACGCACTCCATGCAATCGCCAGTTTTGCCAGTTCGTTCTTTAAGCCTCCCTTCGTGTCTAGATATGATTCTTCGTTGGTTGCATAGAAATTGCCAGCAAAATAAGTCTTCGTGGCATTCTGATCGTGAACCTTCATTTTCAAAAGTTCTTTGGATCTGAGATCAAAGATCGGTTTGCTCTGTTAAGTAACTTGAAATTGACATCGTGAACATAAAAGAATCAGTGGATATTAAAATGAGAGTCCACGAATACAATCTTTAAAAAAAAATTTAATAAAAATTGTTGGTAACACGTAATAACAGTTCGCCAATAAGATCAAGATAGATCACTGATCTATCGAACTCGTGTGAAGGTTACGAAATCCATAAGCACTTGTCTTTGAATCTTTTCCATAAACTGATAAAATCCTTCCAGAATCGGGGAAAATAGATCTATTATTAATTGAAACTTGTATGAAAGCATCTCACTAGTATAATTCTCACAATATGGTCAATATTAAAATAATAATCGTTGAGATCACAATGCACTAACGTTGCACATTGCACTTTTAATCACAAATCACTAATTCAATTTGACTCAAACAAGCTCTACAAGAATTTGTGCGAATAGTCGTCGCCCAGAAAACGTGGAAACCATACTGGTGTTACAAAAAAAAATTTTAAAGAAAAAGAGTTCTTAAAATTGCTGAAACGAGTTAAAAGTTAGTAAAATATGTTTCTAAAAATTCTTATTCTGGTAATTTTAATTTTTACATAGATGCCAATTGTTTAGATATCTGGAGATCTTAACTGTCTCCTTATATGTTTACAGCCTTTTTTTTTAATATTGTTCATATTGAAAAAACTTAAGTGTACCAGCACAACTGATAATTAGTAATTGTTTAATTTCTTAGATTTTGTACCTAGAATGAAAATGTTCAAGCTTGCTTAATACTCGTCGCTGTTACGCAGTATCACGTAAAGTTTCTTCAACAGTTTTTTTGGCCTAAACTAAAGATAAGATTTCATGTCACGTCAGGAGAATTTAAAATTTCTAATTTAAAGGCTCAAGATTACTGAAAATCACAAATGTTTCTCAATTCGCAATCGGGGTAAAATGCTGGTTACTTCAGACGAACTGATATTTGCGGAAAGCTTAAACATATTTCTTTAATAACTATATATAGATGCATATACATATACAGTAAGGCCAAATTCATAGTATTTATATTCCCTATGGCTGCTATGAATTTCACCTTGTGGTTTCGGTTTTGATTCCTTGGGAATCAAACCGAAGGGCCTATGGCAAAGCCACCGAACGCGTCCTCGGGTCGCGCATAGAGGGTCCCTGTACGAAGGGTTTCTGCTGAATATGGTTACAATAATCAATAAGCAGTCGCGGACAATTGTCCAGGGATGGTCCCGAAGGAATAACCCCTTAGCGGCGGCGTCACAACCGTGCCGAAAGATGAATGGTACCTGGGTGAGGTGTCTCAAACGGTGACTCTGGGATACCGGGAGACCTCTCAGAGTATGCAGAGTATGCAGCCAGGCTCTGCAAGGATGGATGAACCCTTTCCCTAGCTTCTCGTGAAAACAGCAATGATAACACCAAACATAATTGTAGTAAGTGCGGTTCAAAACAATCGTACGCGCAGGGCTCCCGACAATGGATCGGACAATAATGCCGACTACCCTACAGTTGGGGGAGCCAATCAAGACGGAGTCAATGCGTTGGACCGACAGAATGTCATTAATTGTAAGTGGACGGTCAAGTCAGGGTGGAACTGCTGGAGTGCTATGATACCAGTATGACCCCTGAACGAAAAGGTTACATGGCGCAACTGCATACTCTGTGGTGCCAGAAACACCCAGAGCTCTCGCATTTTTCGCCTAAGAGGCTGAGATCAACCGCGAGCAGGAATGCAATAGAGGAAGAGCGGTTCTTTAAGACCCAGAGAAAAATCAACATTCAGGTTTCTCTGAAGCCCTAAGATCTGGCTAAACTAAATGACGAGCTTTGTGGAGATTTTCCCGAAGAACCCGACCTCTGGACTATCAATTGTAGTGTGTATAATGGAGCGAAAGCTTTGGTAAATGCAAGCCGTACAACGAAACCAACAGTTGATCATAAGACCAAAAGACGAGTGCATCCACTCAGCACGAAGATAGGCTGGGCAAGGCAGTACGCGTCCCGCATTCAGTGTCTGATTGACTACATAACATCTGGCAGGACTTTCAATGCCAAGGTTCGACAGTTCCCGCGCGAATTGCGGATCTGTCATCACACACTCAACAAGTGAAAGCTACTAACCGTCAGGCAGCATATTGTTGACAGAATAAGAGTACTATCTAACTCTAGGAGAAGTCTAGAGCGGAGAGAGAGGTGTGTCAGAGAAAATCAACCGTTTTTGTCGTCGCCTCCACTGAAAGAGAACCCAGAGAATATAAATAGCCTCAAGGAGCTGTCCAGTGCTCTTATAACATCTGCGGAGAAATGTCCACCTATCACTACCGATGAGGTAAACAAAAGTATTAAGAGGCATGAAGAACAATTGCGCTCCAGTACCAGATGGTATCAAGACCGGACTTGCATGTTGGTGGCGGTAGAGAGTTGGTAGTTCGGTGACAAGTGGTGAAAGAATTTCACAGAATTTGTGTGGAAGGTGTGAGTGGAGTGTGAAGGTTGGCAAGGAGTCGGGGGAGTTTGTGGTTAGGAGTCTGGGGCCTTGGAGGGGTCAAGGGGGGTTCAAGCAGAGTTGGAGGATATCAAGGGAGAAAAGGGGGTGTTTGCAAGGGCTGCGAGAAATTAAAAAAATAAATAAAATTAAAAAAAGAGAAATAAAGGGAAAATTTGGCGGCAATAGACGGTACTGTTTGCCAGTGACATCTGTTGGTGGCGGAGGGGACTGCATGGAGAGGTCCGAGTTACCGACGGCAGAGCGGGAGGTGGGCAGTGAGAGTGCTGGTAGTGAAATTGACGGGGAGGAAATTTTCCACGTGCCACGACGGCCAACAGTGCGTGGTCGGGTTTCGAGCAGCGTGTCGGGGAGTGGGGGGAAACGGAACGGTGGGAGCGAAGGAAGCGATGAAGTAAGAGAGAGAGAGCGTCAAGCGCAAGTGACGGGGAGGATCTCTTGAAGAGGAAGAAAGACAACCAAGAGAGTCCAGAGAAAAGCGAGGTAGAGAGTCCATTTAAAAAAAGCGGGAGGACACGTAGGTCACCCCCCCCCCCACCCCCCAAATGGGCGGGGAAGGAGCGTGGGGGGATGTTCGCAGGCGAAATCACGGGCTTGAGGGAGGACGTAAAGGGGACTAAAGAGCAGATGGAAGGTATGAGGGAGAACTTGAGGATCAGAGATGAGAAATGGGAAAAGGAGATGAAAGAGCTGAGGGAGAGAGTAGAAGGGTTAGAGAGGGGTAGGACAGAGAAAGACGTTAAGATAGAGCAGATGGAAGAGGAGACTAGGGAGTGGAAGGAAAGGATGGAGAAAAGACTTGAAAAGGTGGAGGGCAGGGCGGAAAGGGAAATAGGCGGCGGGGGTGGGGGGCCGAAATTATAGGTATTTTGGAGAGGGTAGAGAATATTATAGAAGAGAAAGTGGGAGAGCGTAGAAATGAAAAGGAGGAGAGGGATGATAGGGAAAGGATAAGGGCAATGGAGATGAGAACGGAGAGAAGAGAGAAGGCAGACAGGAGAAACAATATTGTGATAAGAGGGTTGAAGCTAAAGATTGGTGAAGAAAGGGAGGGTGTGGAAACGTTGCTACAGAGCATAGGGTGTGCTAAAGAGTTGGTCGGAAAACTTAAGCTGGAGGAGAGGAAGGAGAAGGAATTGACGGTTGTGGAGTTGAAGAGCTGAGAAGAAAAGTTGGGGGTGATGCGAAATAAGAATAGAATAAAGGATAGGGCAGTTTTCATCGATCACGATTGACGAGAAAAGAAAGAGATGTGCAGAGAATGCTGTACGACAGGGCTAGGAGTGAAAGGAGAGAAGGGAGATCGGCAAAGGTAGGATATCAGAAAATAAGAATAGACGAGAACATGCGGGTGTGGGACGAGGAGAAAGAGGTGTTGAAGGAAGCGCAGGGGAATTTGTTTCGTAGGAAGTAGGGGGGCGCGGGTAATGCAGGGTAGAGGAGTGGTGAAGGTGCTGTACTGGAACGTAGCAGGGATAAAGAAGAAGGATGAGGAGTTCTGGAGGTATATCCAAGAGTTTGATGTTGTGCGACTGGTAGAGACGTGGGTAGAAAGGAAGGAATGGGATAGAATAGAGCCAAAGCTGCCAAGGGGATATAGGTGGAGACTCTAGCAGGCGGTCAGAGTGAAGAAGACAGGAAGAGCTAGTGGGGGAATTATAGCGGGTGTTGGAGAAGGATTAGAGGAAGTAGTTCATAGAAAGGAAGAGGGTAAGGGAGTGCAAATGAGAGAAGTAAATATAGAAGGGGTAAAGTGCAAGTTTGTGACAGTGTACAATAAGGATGGGATGGAAAGAATCAAAGAAAGGGTGGAAGACTTGCAAGGCGAAAGAGAGGAGGATATGGTAGTACTGGGTGGGGACTTTAATGCGAGGATGGGGAGGGAAGGATGCCTTTACAGGGAAGGGGAGAGCTTTGAAAGGAAATCAAAGGATAAGGTAATAAATAAGGAGGGGGAGATTCTAAGGAACTGGATGGAGGATAGAGGCTGAGCGGTGGCGAATGGTATGGTACCTGGTGACGAAGAGGGAGCATACACATATGTAACTAAGGTGGGGGTGTCGGTGATAGACTATGTAGTCATGAATACGTATGTGTGGGAGGAGACGGAAAGATTCGCAGTGGAGGGGAGGGTGGAATCGGATCATCAGCCATTGGGGCTGTGGATAAGGGGTGAGACTGGCGGAAGGCAAGGGGGGGAAGAAGGGTCGATGGGGGAGAGGGTGAGCTGGACGAGGGAGGCGATTAAGAGGTATAAGGAGCACTTAAGGAACTTACGTTTTGAAGGGGAGTCGGTGAAAGAGATATGGGAGGATTTAAAAGAGAAAGTTAAAGGTTGCATGCAAAAGAAGGTATTTAAAAAGAAGAAGAAAGGAATGGTGAAGTCGTGGTGGGATAGGGAATGGAAAAAGATGAAAAGGAAGGTGAAGAGGAAGTACAAGAAGTGGAAAGAGGGTATAGCGAAAAGGGAGGAGTACGTAGAAATGAGGAAGGAGTTTAGATTGATGTGTAAGAAAAAAGAACAGGAAAAAGAGAAAGATCTGGAAGAGGAGTTAGGAAATGTTAAAACAGAAGGGGATGTGTGAAAGATAATAAATAGGTTTAGAAAAGTGTAAAGTGGGGATAAGTGAGAAGATAGGGAGTGAGAAGTGGAGGGAGTTTTTTAAAGAATCATTTCAGGGCTCAGATTCAAAGAAGAGGGATGGTGGGAGTAGAAGAACGCGGGAGGCAGAGATCGAAGAGTTGGGTGATGTGGAGATAGAGAAACAGATAAGGAAATTAAGAAGGTCAAAAGCAGCAGGGCTGGATGAGGTAGAGAGCGAAGCATGGCTGTTTAGTACACAAGAGGTTAGGGAGAGGCTGAAGGAGGTAGTAAAGAAAGTATGGAGGGGGGATGGATTCCCAGGAGGGTGGAGATAAAGGTTAATAGTGCCACTGTATAAGAAAGGAGACAGGAACAGGCAGGAAAATTATAGAGAGATTACGCTAATGAATACGGCGTATAAAATATACGCGATGGTGGTGGCGGAGAGGCTGCGGAAGAATGTCGAGGGGAAAGGAATATTGCCGGAGACGCAGGCGGGCTTTAGAGCACGTAGGAGTACTATCGACAATATCTACGTTCTGCAGCACGTGGTGCATAGAGAATTAGCGAAGAAGGGGTCAAGAGTGTACGCGTTTTTCGTGGATCACAAAGGCGTGTTTCCTTCGGTGGATAGGGGAAGATTGTGGGATGCGATGGAGGATAGGGGAGTGGAGAGAGGCTTGATCGAGAGGGTAAGGGAGATATATGAAGAGACCAAAGATAAGGTAAGAGGAGGGGAGGGGATTTCGGCGGGATTTTGGATGGATAGGGGGAAAGTAAGCTGGAGGCTGGGGTGGTAGGAGGAGTCAGGATAGGAGGGGTTAGGATTTGGTCACTAGCGTATGCACATGACATAGTGTTGCTGGCAAAAAGCGAAGAGGCCTTAAAGGAGACGATGAAGAGGTTGAGAAGATACCTGGATAAGAAGAGGTTAGAGCTGAATGCGGAAAAGTCTAAGGTTATGGTGTTCAGAAAATGAGGTGGGAGGGATAAGGGAGGGGAGTAGAAGTGGTAGGGAGAGGCGGTGCAGGAGGTGAAAGAATTCGTGTACCTGGTCTTCGTGTTTCGGAGGAATGGGGGAGTAGATGGTCACATAAAAGAGAGAGTGAGGAGGGCAAATGTGGTGATGAGGCAGGTCTGGGGGTTGGGAAAGAAGTTATTCGCAGATGATTTTGAAATAAGAATGAAATTGTTTGACTCGGTAGTGATGAGTGTGCTATTGTATGGCGTAGAGGTATGGGGGTGGAGGGAAAGTGAAGACGTAAATAGGACTCAGGAGAGGTATGTAAAGTGGACATTGGGGTTGGCAAGGAACACGCCTAATTATATTGTCCGGAGGGAGACGGGGAGAACGCGTGTAGGGAGCGGGGAGTCGGGCGTGTAAATATGAGGAAAAATGTTTGGAAGAGGGGGGAAGTAAGCTGGTTAGGGAGTGTTGGTGGGAGAAGGAGAAAAGGAGAGGGGGTGGGAGGATAGAGGCTGAAAGGGAAAGGTATTTTAGAACGAATGGACTACAGATGGATGAAGTGAGAAGGATGCATGAGGAAGGAAGGGAGGTATATGAGTTGGTTAAGAAAAACGGCATGGAGAGAGAGAAGGCAGCAGGGGAAGAGAGAATAAGAGAATCAAAGTTTAATTGGAACTATGTGTGGATAATGCCAAGGGCGAGAGCGCAATATTTGTGTGAGAAAGGAGAGAAAGGAAGCCAGGAGCTTATAGCGAGGATGAGGTGTGGGAGCATGGAGGATTTTAATAGGTTCTGGCTCACGAGTGAAAAGAGGATATGTGAGCTGTGTGGGAAGGGGTATGCAAACGTGGAGCACTGGTTGGAGGAGTGTGTAGAGGTGGAAAGGTGTGAAATGAACATGGAGGTATTGATACATGAAAGGGGGTACAAGAGGGCAGGAGATGAAGTAGATATAAGTAGTATGTAAATATTGTAAATAGTAGATAAGCATTAGGTAGTGAACGGGGAAGCGAGAGTGTAGGGACATGCGAGCGAGGTGAAGCGAGGCGAAGTGAGGTGAAGCGAGGCGAAGTAAGGTGAAGCTAGGCGAAGCGGGGCGAAGCGAGGTGAAGCGAGGCGAAGCGAGGCGAAGCGAGGCGAAGCGAGGCGAAGCGAGAAAGGCAAGGCGATAATAGCGTGCGATCCTAAATATAAGGTATGGATGGAAGTTAGTTTTAAGGCTTAGTTTTAAGGAAGAAGTTTCCTTCAACCCA
>CAKNWT010255986.1:10906-22908 GCA_932066315.1 Andricus coriarius | reverse complement strand
CAGGGACTAAAGGCTATTCGAAGTTGAGTATTCTGCAAATGATCGTAATATGATGGTACTTTTTCACCTTCCACTCGCCAGGAAATAATCGCTGATAGACTGAAAATTTAAAAACTCTGTATCAGTATATAGGCAAAAACTTCATCTGCAACATGTACTTTGTCCCATACTTTCAGAATTTTTTTCTGCTGAGATTTTCACTATAATCTGTACAAAAATTGAGGTTTCCAAATTTTTTGGACAGATAGTAGTTGGAGAAATAGTGCTGTAATACGATTTATATTTTAAAATACATGTCAGAAGAGTGATTATAAAAATACAGTTTTGACAGAAACGGATGCATATTTTGCTAGTTTATTTCCACAATTTTATATGTTCTTAATTATATAGTGAGTGTTTTTTCTTTAAAGGAAATACTTAGTTTAAGCATAATAATTAAATCGAAATTTAAGTCAATAACGAATTTCAAATTTTATATATACATATTATTATTTCAATTTTAAACAAAACACAGAATAGAAACCAATTAGGAATTAACTATGATTTATCTTTATCTATGAATAAACTGAAAATTAAAGAAAATATTTTCAACTGAGGTTGCCTTTTCATAGAGTAAAATTTTAGAGTTCAATAAATGATTTCTGAATAATTGCAGCTCACTATTGATTTAGTTTCTTCCCTCATAATTAAAAAAGTTTTTTTTTTGTATTTTTATCTAAATTATGCAAAGTCCTTTTTCTTGATTTTCTTTGGTTCGAAAAATTAGCTTGGACGGAAAACGCGAATCCAACACAAAACCTTTTTCTACATTTTTTTCTTCTGCATTTGCTTCTTAAATTTTATTTTAATATTTCTCAATTCAGGACCAAAAAATGAAAGCAAGAGGATATACCTGGGTTTTTCCATATCCTTTAAAGTACTAAAGTATTACTTTGACTCCATGCAGAAATTGCCCGGGTTGGCCCTACTTCAACAAGGTTTCTATTCGGATCCCGGCCGGGCTACCCCTGGTTGGGTTTCATGGTCGGAAGCCGGCCGGGCCAAACCTGGTTAGATTTCATGGTCGGCAGACCGCCCGTTACCGGCCGGGCCAACCCTAGTTAGATTTCATTGTCGGTAGCCGACCGAGCATTGGTCAGGATACTTTTTTCTTGGTAGAAATTGCACATTTTTTAAGAGCCGTGACATTATCAAAGACGTACTTACGGATTCATTAGATCAGTGAAACAGAATTTAGCTTTTTCAAATTCTTGAAAAAAAAAAACAACATTTATGTCTTCCCAATGTTTTAACTTATTAATGAAAACTGTTATCGATTCTGCAATGTGTATTAGCAGAATTGTTACAATTTTCTCTGTTTTCAGAAAATTTTTACTCTGTACACTTTCAAATTTACCGCCATGCCTGACGCCTTATGCGCCTGGCGTCGGCGAAGACATTTGCAAGTTTCAGTTTTTCACCTCGAACGAGAATGCACGTTGCATTCATGTCGCGTCGTCTCCGCGAAGTTAACAAATAACACCCGGTATTAAAATTAACCTTATTTCAGTAATCAATTTGAAACCCCCACTTAATGCGCGAATAATAATTATTTTTTATAACACATGCATGATTTCAGCCCTTTTCGATGCCTATGAAGCGGGGCTAAAGCTCTACTTTTTATTCCCTAGGGAGTAAAAAGTACTTTTTACTCCCTAGGGACTGAAAAGTGACGTCAGAGGTGAACAATGAAAATTATATGTCTATGAGCTCGCATTTTACTATTATCAGCCCATTCACCGTAAAAACTGTGAGGAAATTTTGGTTGCACATGATAAAATTTTGCGGTTATTTATGGAAAGTTACCATATATTGATCGAATTATCTTAAATTACCGAAAATTTTCAGAAATTTCCAGAAATTTATGGAAATTTTTAAAAATGAATTTTGCGTCATTTAGAGTAGGTTACCACATTTACTTGTAAAATTACCATAAATTACCGAAAAGTTCCATAAATTACCGAAAATTTCCATAAATTTCCGGAAATTTATGGAAATTTTTTAAAATGAATTTTGGGTAATATACCATATTTACCGGTAAAATTACCATAAATGACCAAAAATTTTCATAAATTTCCAGAAATTTATGGAAATTTTTAAAAATGAATATTGGGTCAATTATGGTAATTTACCATATTTACCGGTAAAATTACCATAAATTACCGAAAATTTGCATAAATTTCCGGAAATGTATGGAAATGTTAAAAAATGAATTTTTGGTTATTTATGGTAATTTACCATATTTACCGGTAAAATTACCATAAATGACCGAAAATTTTCATAAATTTCCGGAAATTTGTGAAAATGAAAAAAAATGAATATTGTGTAATTTATGGTTATTTTTCATATTTACCGGTAAAATTTGCACAAATGACCGAAAATGTACATAAATTTCCGGAAATTTATGGAAATTAAAAAAATAAATATTGGTTAATTTATGGTATGTCACGATATTGACCTGTGAAGTTAACATAAATGACCGAAAATTTATAGACATTTTTTAATTGAATGTTTGGAAATTCATGGCAAGTTACCATAAATCACCTCAGATACCGTAAATTACCAAAAATTCCCGACAGTTTTTTTATTGAATTTTTGATAATTTGTAATAAGTTAACATGCATTTGATGCTTCTTTATTCAAAATCTAATATGGGCTAAAGTCATGACTGTATTTCGCGAAATATCTGAAATCATCCATTTGTTATAAAAAATATCGTATGCACCAAGGGGGAGAGGCACTTTTTCGACTGTGTATGTTTTCAGTACTCGTCTCCGACTCACGCTCGCCTACGACTCGTACTGAAAACATACACTCGTCGAAAAAGCCCCTCTTCTCCCCCTAGGTGCATAATATACTATTGTATTGAAGTATAGTGTTGTGTATTCATTTTTTCCTTTCCTACTTCCTAACCTCAAATCACCACGTGGTTTCCAAAGTAAAACAATTGCTAGGAGATTCTAGCATCAGTGGTTCAAAATCTTCTCTAATTTCATCGCGAGAATTTGATAACTTGATTTCACATTTAAAGTTCACCGTATTCTTTACGATGAGCCTTAAAAGACTATCCAAGTTACCAATTTCTCGCCTGAAGTAAAATTTATTAACAGGTCTGTGGCCGGGTTACCCGACCGGATCCTGGCCGGTAAGAAAGCCGGGATCCGACCAGTTTACCGTGACGTTTTTGGCCGGATCCCGGCCAGTATCCCCGGCCAGCGCCCGGTTTAAACTGGGGCTATCCGGCCGGCTCCCGGTTGGATCCCGGTTACCATTTCTACACGGGACTGGCAAGAAAGAATTTATTTAGTGTTGATCATGTTTCAAGTAATTTTTTTCGTTAATTTATACTCTTAAGAATGATTATATTATGTACTTTTTTAACAAGGTTCATATTGTTGAAATGAACCGGCAGTACTTATTGTTACTTAAAAAAATGATTGAAAAAAAACGAATTTTCAACATAATACAGTCGAACTTTGATTTAACGTCGGTTTTGGAGCTGTCGTTGGACCTGACCTACCCTAACTGAACCCGCGCAGCTCCTGACAAGCTCTCTAAACTTGAATTAGTAGAAATTTTACTAATTCATTCAGTACACTTAATTTTAATTTATGAATCAGTTATTTTCAGAAGTTTACTAATGTTAACAGTAAAAATACCGTAACTGAAGTAATCAGTTATACCGTAACTGCAGTGAATCAATTATAGACTTAGAATAAATTTATAGAGGAACAATTTTTGAATTAAGCTTTCGTTTATACTCCAATATTATTTATAATAATAAAGTGTATTTTAAAATTTTCCTTTTAATAAATGAATAAGAAATTATTACATGTGTGAACAAATTGTAAACTTTAAACGATTTCACATTCTAAAATGGTGCGCAAATATATTTCTAACATAACATCTTAAAATTAACTGATTTCTTCAATACAACTATAACTGATCAATTAGTAATTTTCGTTTTATTAATCCAATCAATACAATTTTACTAATTGTCAGTGACTCAATTCTAGTTACAGCAATTAGAATTTAACTGATAATCAGTTATATTTTACTAACTAAAATTTAGAGAGAGCCTACCTGCGGCGTGGCGCAAATTCTCGGAAACGGTAAATTCGGGAACGTTAAATTAGAGTTTGACTGTAGTTATATTTGAACCAAAGATATGATTTTTCAATTCAAATGATGAATCTTAAAAAAATAAATTTTCAACAAAAGAGTTCAACCCAAAAAAAGATTTTTTTACCACCAGATACATTTTTTTTAAATGGAATAGTTAAAGTTTCAACCAATGATATTAATTTTACAACAAAATAAATGAATGTGTAACCAAGAATATAATAGTAGATTTTACAACCAAAAGTAGTTGATTTTTCTTGTTGGGTTCTATTAATTTAGTTCGTTTTTAGGCAAACAAACGAAAAAAGAGGAGAAAGGGTATGTTTCTTAAAAGAAGAGAAAAAAAGAAGAATTTCTTAAAATTTATCATCAGGACAGTCACTTACCCGAAACAAAACGTCCACGCGAACGTGCAAAAAAATGTTTTTTTCGAGATCCAGCACAAATGCTAATTTGACTGGACTCAATTTCACCATGAACAAAATCTTTATTTTGTATAACATACAGGCGTATATGACGAAAGTCATAAGCACTGGCGCTGAAGTTATGATCTGCATTCACTATTTGTCGTTGGTCATTATTATATATACGATACTATAAACGTTGTCACCTACATGAATTATAAAAGTAATGGAAATAAGTATCCCGGCTCTGTGATTAAAATACCGTTACCTCTGCGTGTTACTGCTTCTTTGTAATAATTACATGTACTTTTTTTTATCCAAAGCATATAGTAGTCATTTTTTATTTCAGCCATACATTTATAAGGCTAATGAACTCTTATATATTGCGTTTATTGAATGTTTAGTTTGATTTGGAATAAAATTGAGAAAAATATTCCTTACAGAGAAAAAGGGGTCTACTAGGTCTGTCCGGAAGTATCCGACGTTGTGCTCTAACTTCGTACCTATAGTTGAGCTATTGTCAAAAATAGGTTTTTACCATTTAGGGGGAACCTCTGTAAGACCCCCCCACCAAGATGGACCTACGAATCTTTAGTCGCCTAGTTTATGCAGTTGTGTAAACATCTAACCACGTACGCGTCGTATTTCATGATGACGGAACACACATAACAAAGAGTGTGCATTAAATTTTGCAAAACACTTGGTCATGCAAGTTCGGAAACCATCGTTCTGATTGGGAAAGTGTATGGTGATGAGTTTATAAATGATACTCAAATTAAAGAGTGGTTTAGGCGATTTTAACGCGGTCGTAGGGGAGACCGGGGCTAGTTGGGATACGGGGCTAGTTGGGACAAAGCGAGTTTTAACACTAATATTGAACATATCGAGCCATATGTTGTACAGTGGTCGAAGCTCCCGATACGGAATATAACAGTGTATGTTGATGTCAAAATATTGCGTTTCACAGAGAATATCGCCGAATACGTGTTTTCAATGGTGGTGAGTAACGTTTTATTTGGTTGGTTTTTTCGTTAAATCATCCTCGAATATTGTTCACTATTTGATTTAAAACTCATGATTTTAAAATTATTATAGAAAAATTTTTTTAAATTAAAGTTTTTAACTTTATTTTAATCTTTTTTCCGAGTTACGTTTATCGAATTTGTTTTGTTTATATGATACTTAAATCCCTTTTAAGGGTTTCATAGCTACTTATAGGACCGAGTTACACCGGCGAGCCTACAGTTGGCCGGCTTACTATAAGCTTGCTTAAATGAGAGAGCCCAGATTTGCGTCGGCGCAGAAGCTGCAGGGACTCCACGTGTGCAACAGAGAGCCACTGCTAAAAACGCTTTTGCGCCGACGCGAAACTGATCCACTCTACTTTAGGCGCGCTTAATTTACGTCCTCTGGTGTAACCGGGTTCATAGGTCGGCTTTACTCCGACGAGCGGGAAGGTTAGTTTCACTCGTGTAGAACGGTTGAGGTAAGAGAAACATTCGCCTCGGAAAGCGCGTGAAAGAAGGGTTGTCAACTTATCAAATTTAGATATTCCAGCTGATCGAAACTGCCGGTAACTATGCATAATTATCTTTGATGACCTACGTTACCGACAGTTTCCATCAGCTGGAGTACCTGAATTTTATAAGTTGGCAACCCTTCTTTCACGCGCTCTCCGAGGCTAAAGTTTCTCTCCCACCAACAGTTCCACGTGCGTGAAACTAACCTTCCGCTCGTCGGTGTAAAGCAGATCATAGTTTCGGTCGGCTGTCATTCCATCCATCCGTCGTGCTTTTTCTAAGAGGGGATAATGAGGAGAAGTGAGGAGAGGGAGAAGTAGATAGAAAGTAGTTGGGTAAGGGAGGGGAAGCAATGGTTGGAGTGTGGGAAGGGGAAGTAGTGGAATATAGCGGGAGTAAGGTAGAGAAAGTATTGGAGGGGGAGGTTGTCTTAAACGGCTACGAAACTTTTTTTTGTGGGCAGACGGTACCTACTTCAATTTTTGACAATGAGATGCATGTCATGATTTAGCTGGTACTTTTCTTTACTGAAGAGTGTTCTGATTTATTGGATTTTTTAATTTTATACAATTATTTTCCGTTCAGGTGGTTGAACTTTTTTCAGCTTTTTTCTTGGGCTGATCCCATTTTTATCGTATAAGTTATATTTTAACCTCTAATATCAGAGGATATTTTGAAAATTACTTAAATCCCCTTTCGAAAATCATTATGCTTTGTAATCAATTTTAAGATAAATTATAGAGGTTGCTGATACACTTTTTATTCAAGGAATTGAAAAAATTAAAGGAATTCGAAATAATTCAAAGAATTAAAAATAATTTACGGAATTCAAAAGATTTCAAATAATTGAAAAAATGTCAAGAAAATCAAAAGCATTCAAGGGTATCCATGGAATTCAGCAAAATTTAAGGATTTTAAAGAATACAGAAAAATCTAAGGAATTTAAGGAATTCAAATTAGTTCACGGAATTCAAAAAATTACAAGGAATTAAAAAGGTTTCAAGTAATTCTAAAGAATCCAAAGAAATAAAAATAATTCAAGGACATCGAGGGAGTTCAAGGGAATTCATAAGAATTTACTGAAGTCAAGGGAATTCAAGGAATTAAAGAGATTTGAAGTATGAGTCAAGGAATATAAGAGAACTCAAGAATTCAGTGAATTCAAGAAATTTCACGGAATTCAATAGAAATCAAGGAAATTTAAGAAAGTCAAGATAATTCAAGAGTAATGAAGATAATTTAAGATAATTTAATATAATTCAAGCGAATTGAAGATAAATCAAGGAATTAAAAAAAAAGTAAGAAAATGCAAGAGAATTTAAAGAATCCAAGAGAATTCAAGGAATTCAAGACAATTCAAGGGATTCAAGAGAAATCAAGAAATTCAAAAGAATTCAAGGAATTCAAGAGAATTGAAGTAATTTAGGAGAATTCAATGAATTCAAGAAAATTCAAGGAATTTAAGCGAATTCAAGGAATTGAACAGAATTCAAGAAATTCATGATAACTCAAGGAACTCAAAAGATTTTAATTAATTTAGAAGATTTTAAGACACTTGAAAGAAGGCAAAGAAATCATAACAATTCAAGAGAATCCAGGGGCTTCAAAGAAATTCCGTAGAATTTAAAGATTTTAAAAAATACGGCAGAATAAAAGGAGTTCATAGGGATTTACGCGAAGTCGAGAGAATTCAAGGAATTAAAGAGTTTCAATTATAATTTGAGAAAGTCAAGAGAATTTAAGGATTCGAGTAATTCAAGGAATTTAAAAGATTTCAAGTAGTCCAAAAGAATTCAAGGAATTCTACAGAATTTAAAGACACCAACACAATTTAAGGGAATCCAGGAGATTCAGTAGTAATAATTAAGGATTTTATAGAACAACGCAGAATTCAAGGAATTCCAGAAAATTCACAAGAATTTAGTGAGTTCGAGGGTATTCAAGAAATTCAAAATAATCTAAGGAATTCAAAAGATTTCAAATCATTGGACAGAATTACTTGGACTTTTTGACTACAGTTCCTTAATTCTATAAACAAAGGTAAATAACATTTTGAAACTATTCTCAATATTAATTTGATACGAGTACAATCATTAGCCAATGAGGTTCGTGATGCAAAACTAATCGTAGGTGGCAGCACCGAGCCGAGTACTAGACCCTCTGTCGATGAGAGACGAAAAAAATATTGTGCTTGATGTTCGGTTGCTTATAACTAAATATATGAGGATAAATAATCTTTAAATATATGCTTAGTGCTTATATGCGAAGGTGATTTATACTTTTAGTGGGAATTATACATACATTGGGATATATGGTAAGCCTAACCTCACTTTTCATGTGACAGTCAGAAAAGGATTTATCAACCTTTTACAAATGCGATATGATAAATATTAAAAGAAAAGTTTGAAAAATATATTTTGTTATGTTTACAAGGTATAAATGGTACTTTACACTTATTAATCAAATTTCTTTGATTGAAATTCGTATCTCACTGACAGAGGGTCTAGTACTCGGCTCGGTGCTGCCACCTAAGATTAGTTTTGCATCATGAACGTCATATGACATCCACCTTTCGCTAACACAAGGTGTGCATAGTTGGGAATCTGAATCTATATAATGTCCCAACTGCGATATTAACTAAAGAATAACATTTTCAATTGTAAATTGCGTCCTTACAAGAAATTATGTAATTTTTACAGCTTTAATCAAATTGACTTGAGTGCCACCATTGTGTGCCGAAACGTTTGAAACAATTTAATTGTTGTTAATTTACCTGACCCTAAGGCCGACAACGGTTATTATTTAAGTTTTAAGTGTCGGATAATCCTTAATTATTCAGTTTTATTTTTAATTACAAATTAGTGAGTTGAAGCCTCGGCAGAGATAGCGTTGAATCAACAGAAATCTGTTTTCCTGAAATCTATCTTTAAACTGTAATGATATGTTGATATACTTTTTGCATGGCGTAGTTATTTATTCTTTGATATGTATACTACGGCATAGAACAGAAAATCGTTGTGCAAACTTCATTCGATGGCGATAAATAAATTCTCAAAGCTATCTTTATAGTACAGAAATTCAGATTCTCCGGCACCAATTTATTCGTTTCCGGAAAAAGAAATTCCCTATTTTTTTATGTTCGAGTTAGAATTAAAAAAAAAGTTTTACATACAAACTATTGAGAATAGCCAATTTTTCACTCCGAATACAGATTTGATTTAAAATAGGAATAGGCCCTAATTATCTGAAAAAATGTAATTCTAGACCGATTCCATTTCAAATCAGGCAGGGTTCTACATTTGAAATCGCAGAGTCTCTCGGGGACGAAATATGTTGTTTTTAGAGGAAATTAGGCTATACATATTTTTCCGATTTGCAAAAAAAAATTTCTAAAAAGTTATGCGTATTTGAAGTTTGTGCTTTGTTTTTCAAAAAACATGAATTTTTTTCTTTAAACGTCTATAACTTTTAACCAAATTCAGATATTTATTTTCTTCTTGATTCTAATAGTGTTTATCGTCTTCTTTCAAAATCTGCCGGAAAATTAAAAAAGGTTTAAAATTAACAAAATGGTAGCGGTTTTTCTGAAAAATCAATTTTCTCAAAAAACCCACCTTTAAATTTCTTTCCAATTTTTTTATTTGTTGAACTTTTTCTTTGATAATACAGATATCTTGTAAGTTTGATGCATGCTAAATAACTTTTGTAGCCAGGAGAATTCTTTTTTCTTACAATCGAATATTCTACTTTTTCTTGGAAACAACGACAGATGCGAAAAAATGTTAAGATAAAAGTTTGCACGTCTAAATAAGTTACATGAAAAAAGTCTCTTGTTCTTTTGCGATATTTTTCATAGTTTAAGAGAAAAATGCAAAAATTACCTTTTCAGGAAAAAAAATTCTCCCGGCCTCAAAAATGGTTTAGACTGCAGGATGCTGATAAAATGCCTTTCTTCTATTAGTAGAAACTTTTCAAAAATATTTGGAAGAATGAAAGAGGTGGGGTTTTCCAAATTTTTGTTTCATGTTTTCAAAATTTGAAGAAAAAAATAAATTTTTTTTTGCAAATCGGAAAAATACTTATCGCCCAATTTCCTCTAAAAAACAACATATTTCGTCCCCGAGAAGAGATTCTGCGATTTCAAGTGTAGAGCCCTGCCTGATTTGAAATGGAATCGGTCTCTAGTATATATAGAGTAAAATGAGGCAATTAAATTTTAAGGTTCGGTCCAGATTCCAACACCCTTAGGAGATTAATAAACTTTAATTTTCAAAAAGTTAACATCGAACAACAAAAATCGAAAGTCCAATTTTCAGAGGTATAAATTTAGACCACCCTATTGCTAGCGCAAAGAAACAGTTTTTATAAAACATTAATTTCGCACATCTTCAGAATGTAAATTTTCCAAATTCGTTGTCAAGAAGTTTTTATTTTGGTTCCATGATGCATCGAATCGGTCTTCGTAATTTAAATAAAGAAATGTATAGGACAGTCAAATTTTTCTAACGTGTAGTTAGTAGTTAGACTTTTCAACTTTTAACCAAGAAAGACTTTTGAGTCGTTGAAAAAAATTTCATCCAAAATATACAATTTCCAATCTAAAAAGACGTGCTTTCAACAAAACATTTGAATATTCAACCAAATAGTTGAATTTCTAATTAAAAAGCAGAATTTTCAACAAGGATATTAATTTTCTACCAATAAGATTAATTCTCTACAAAATACATAAATTTTTAACCAAGTAGTTCAATTTTCAACCAACAAGTTTGATTTCCTACCAAAAAATACAAATTTTCAACAATTTTCAAAAAATTACGTAAATTTTCAAACACGTAGTTGAATTTTTTATCTGAAGGTTATCAATTTTTTACCAAAAATTGAACAGTTAAACTTTCATGACAAAAAATTGATTTTGGATTAATAAAATAAGTTAAAGTTTCTACCAAATTGTTGAAGTTTTAAGCCATAAAGACGAGTTTTCTAAAAAATAATTTAATTTTCTCCTCGTAACTAAAAATTTTCAACAAAAAAGTTACTTTTCAACCAAACAGTTGAATTTTCTAATAAATACTTGCATTTTTAAACTAAAAAAGATCAATGTTTAGCCAAAAATGGAATACTAAACTTTCATTACAAACAATTAATTTTCAATACAAAAAAACGTAATTTCTACAAACTAGTTGAATTTTCTACTAGCTCAATTTTCAGTTTAATAAAATAATTTTTAATAAAAAATTATTTTCAACAAAGTAGTTGAGTTTTAACCTAAGAAGATGATTTTTTTATAAAAAATGTAATAGTTTATATTACAACCAAAAAAGATTTTAATTTTAAATAAAAAATAGTTTACGTCAACCAAAATAGAACAATTTTCTTCAAATTAGTTGAATTCTCAACCAAAACAGATTCATTTTTGACTAAATAGTTTCATTTTTAACTAAAAAGATTGATTTTCTTAAAAAAAAGACGAATTTTCAACAAAATACTCAACCAAATAGTCGAATTTTCAACAAAACAGTTGAAACCTCAACTAGGATTAGTTAAGAAAAGACGAAATTCCAACAAAGAGTATTAATTTTTTACCAAAAAACGTCCAAATTTGAAAACATGAAAATACTTAAGGGGGGCTCCACAGGCATGAAAAATACGGCCATATCCATACATTTGGTATAGATAGATAAACGTTTATTTTTCGGCCTAGCCTCGCAAGCATGTCCCTACTTTTTCGCTTTGCCTCGCATTATCAGACTCTGCCTCCCTGGCTATAATACCTAATAGTTATCTTCTATTTACAATATTTACAGTTTACTTATATCTACTTCCTCTCCTATTTACAATATTTCCTTCTCCATTCCTCTTCCTCCTTCCTTCTCTTCTTCTCCATCTTACCCAACACCCCCTTCACCCATGCTACTGC
>CAKNWT010255985.1:0-10661 GCA_932066315.1 Andricus coriarius | reverse complement strand
AATATTCTCGTTGAATAATATTTAGAATTTTGCGGATTTTTGCTGAAGTATTCAAATCTTTGTCTACTTTTTATTTAGCGTGTGGTAATAATTACTGAAATTTAACCAAAACAATTGTTCAATCAAATTATTATTGTTTTTTAAATATATTTTCCTACAATAATGCTAGATAATGGCGAGTTTTTCTGAAATTTTCCACTTTTTATCAACCTTTCACTTAGAGCGAGGTAATAATTAATGCAATTCATCAAGTCTGCTAACGAGAGTCGTAGACGGCCCGGCGTCGCGTACTTTCTTACAAAATGGATATTTCCGCCAATTTTTAATGAATTGATCTGAAAATTTCCAGAAAACTTCCTTCAATAGTGAGGAACAAATGTCTCGCAGAAAGTTGTTTCAACTCTAAAGTTCCCTCGATACTTTTCTTCGCCAAAGCTAAAAAAACGTGCTTACCGTCAGGTCTCAATTTGCAATTTATTATTATTAAACAATTAGCAGTTTTGACTGTTTTCTTCATCTTGTAGGCATAGCTAGGGTATAATGCATGTGTATGCCAAATTTCAAACAGTTTCAATCATATTTGGCTGAGTAAAGACGATTTATGTTTAAAAAAAAAATTGAATTTAGGAAAAAATGTTCTCACTTTTTCAATTTTATTATTAAAAATATACATTGAAAAGAAAAACTTTAAATAGAAAAAAGTTCCGCTTTAATTTTCTCTACAAATCCATCATTTTTTTAATTCAATGTTTTGAACTTTAAAATTTGGATATTACAAGACGATTGAACAATACTTTTTCACGTTTTCGAGCGCTCGCCCGGTTCTTGCATCCCGGCCTTCAATTTAACAATTTTTTGTCGGGAATTTTCAAATTCAATAATATTATAAGCTGCTCGGAAATTTAATTATCTGGGAATTTCATAATTCGCGAATTTTTCAGTTCGGAAATCTTATTGTTCGAAAAATTTTATTTTTCAGAAATTATACAGTGTCGGGAATTTTATTTCTCGGGATTTTTTAGTCGTCCCTAAAAATGCTCTTTATTTTACATTCTAGACCTTCCAAATAGAATAAATTTAAAATGTAAATTATTTGTCAAAATCAAAAACTGTTTAATTTCTAAGATTTGAAATAAAAAAATTTGGAATTTTTGCGTTTTGCAATTTTTCATTCATCAATTTTGAAGAGTTACGATTGAAAACTCTTGAACTCTAGAAATGTGTAAATAAAAATTCTTAAATTTTGATGATTTTGGAAGTATAACTATCAATGATGAATTCTTAAAACAAGAAACTGTTCAGTTTTGAAGAATTACCATGAAATTTTTTTTAATTTTAACGATTTGAAATTTGAAATCCTTTAAATTGAAATTTTTGCAATTTAAAACTCTTTAATATTTAAGGTGTATAATAGGAAATTGAGAAATTTTGATTTTTTTTGTTTGAAATAGTTTATTTTTAAAGATTTACATTTGAAATATATTCAGTTCGACAGTTACAATGTAAAATTAATTTTTACATTCTCATTCTAATGAGAAGGTATTGGTTTTCTGTAAAATTTGACTTAGTCGGTTTTCATCAAATCTCCACGTTTTTAGACCCCTCGTGCCCTTCGAGAGTGATCAGATTGGATTGTGCTCTGGCACACTTTTTGAAGGCCTAAAAAAAAAGAACGAGTTCGTTAACCAGCTGTTTTGGATAAAAATTCAAAGAGTGAGCACATTTTGAAAAAGGTTGAGACCACTTTTTTCCAGATTTAAAAATTTTATGTACGGTTTTTAGTAGTACTCAATAATAAAAACAATTTATCTTAACGACATTTTTCGATAACAAGAAAATTATCCCAGTTATAGCATTTTCAAAATCCAAAAAAACAAACGAAAATCAACATTTTAAGCCGAACAACGCACGATATGAAAAAAAGCCAGGAGGAAAAAAATGTTTCTCTTTGAGAGCACTACAAGATTATCATAACAAATTTTCGAATTTATTCAAAAAATCGATAAATCAAATTTTGATCGCACAAAAAATAATGAAAATTGAAAAATTCCTTTTCGCGGTCAACCTACGCAAGATAAAAAAAAAGATGAAGAGACAAAACTTGTACACCCAAATAAGATCTACAAATTTTGTTATTAGTTTGTAGTTTTTGTTTTATTCGAAAAAAAGACATTAAAAATAAGAAAATTAAATTTTTGGACAAACGACACAAGCTATGAGAAAAAATTAATAGGCAGAAGTTGCTCATCCCAAAAACCGCTACAAATTTGTCATTAACAATTTTTCGATAGGGCGCTTAGTTTTTGTTTTAATCGTAAAAAATAACATTAAAAATTAGCAAAATAATGTTTTGGAAGACATCACAAGTAGAACAAAAAAATAATAGGCAAACTTGTTCACTCAAAGAGGATGTACAAATTTATTATTTATAATTTTTAGTAAGGGCGAGTAGTTTTTTTTTCAATCCTAAAAAAAAAATAAAAATAAAAAAATTTAATTTTTGGAAACACGACACAAGAGACGAAAAAAAATGAAAAGACAAAATTTGTTCAACCAAAAAAGATCTAAAAATTTGTTATTAACTCTTCTTATAAAAATGCATCAAAAATTAAAAATTTACTTTTCAAACAAAGGACAAAAGCTACGATAATTTTTCATTTTACAAAATTTTTCGCCTAAATTATATCTACAAATTTGCTGAGAAATACTTTACAACAGTATGCATATTTTAAGTTTAAATTATAAAAAATAACGTTAAAAATAAACAAATTAAATTTATGGAGAAACCATATAAGTTGCAATAAAGTGTATAATAACAACATTTTGTTTATAGGATGCACACTTTTTCATAATTATAAGAACAAGACAATGAACATTATTTTGCAAAATCTGAGTAAACAGTACCAGCTTGAGATACAGAAATCAATATGATATACATTTAATATAATAATGTTGAATATAATGTAGAAAACTTCAGATCTTGGCAAAATCGAGTGCGAAGCACGAGATTCGCTTTGAGAATGTGTTTCTTTAAAGCCAAAGGAGCTTAATTGTAAAAGGTCTGGGCGCATATGTGGGGGAAATACAAAGACCGAGTGCATAGCGCGAGGTAAGTACATCATCGAGCGCGAGAACCAACAGTCGCGCGCCCTGGGCGCGCTCAAACTTCCGAGCGAAGCGAGCCGCGCGCGTAGCAGATTTTTTTATTGTCAATTTAAAAAAATTACAGTTGAAAATTTTTCAATTTCAACTATTTGCAGTTTACAATTCTTCAGTTTTAAATATGTAAAATGAAAATTCTCAAGTTGTCATGGTTTTGATTTAACAGAATGAATTTGAAATTGTAAGTCTATATAATTGAATAAATTTCAATTGTAAACTTAACAAATTGAACTATTAAAAAAAGCACGCAAAATTGAATCATTTTCTATTATACACATTAAATATTGAAAAACATTAAATTGAAAGTATTCAAAATAAGGTAAATGTCCCAGTAATCGTGACGGTCCCAGTAATCGTGAAACTTGGTTATAGTTTGAATATATTGATAAAAAAATGTGTTAAAAGTAACATTTCATAATGAAACCCACTTATTTTTAGCATTTTATAATAGCAAATAGAAGTTATATTCATTCAAATTAAATAAAAAGCAAGAAAATTGGCATCACGATTACTGGGACTAAGGTCACGATTACTGGGACGTTTACCTTAATTAAAGAATTAAAAATTGCAAATTGCCTAAATTGAGGAATTTTCAATTGTAGAGTTTTAAAATTGATCTATTGAAAAAAAAATCAAATTAACTTACATGTAAAATATTTAATTTTCAAGACTTATATTTTACAGGTATGTTGATATTCTCGTTTTCCTTAATAGTTAAATTTTTATAATTTACAATTGAAAAATCTTCAATTTTGTTTGAATATTGACGTTCGTGAGAAAGAGGTCGTTGTGACTTTGTGCGAGGTAAAGGCGTGTCAAATTTGTAAATATAGGACGAGATTTGGAATCATCGGAGGAGCTTCCGTGTCGTGCAATGAGTCAGAAAAATGAATAACAGCAGGCCTCGGAATCTGCTTTCTGGCATATCCTCTGGAGTCAGGAGGGTGCTTCATTCCGAAAAAACGTACCTCTTGGAGTGACCAATAGGTCTCTTTTAACTCAGGTGAAGGATATAAAGGCTACATACATTTTAAACCCTTGTTTTTAATACAAAATTCACTTTTCTCTTGAGCTTTCAACAGTTCAGAATGGAATTTCCAATTTTTATCATTTTTCAATAGGTTATTTTTCAAGGGTTACATTTAAAACTGCTGAAAATTGAAAGATGAATTTACAACAGTTGAAAATTAAATTGATAATTTTCTTCTATTTTCAACTTTCTTCCATTTTTAATAATTGTTGGGAATTCAATTCTTTCCGACGAAAAACACGAAAATAATCTAAAATTGTTGAAATATTCTAAATGTTGTTCAAATTATAAGGATTTTTTTTTAAATACTAATTTAACCTAAAATTGTTTAAAAAATATGAATCTTCTTTAAAAACTTATAATTTTGTGATAAAAATGTCTATTGCCGATAAAAAAACTTAAACAGAATCCGAAATTGTTCAAGCTTGTAAATTATATTATTTTAAATAAAAATCATTGGATTCAAATCTAATTATTTTCGTTCAAAAATACCAATCTCAGTTGAAATACATCAACATAACCTAAATTTGTTGAAAGATTGTAAATATTATGTGAAATTAGGGTTGCCAGCTAGGCCGGTTTGTGCCGGTTTGACCGGCGCAAACGTCTTGCGGCCGGCTGTGGGCTTCCGGCGCAATCGCGTAAAAGCCGGCAGAACTCTCGAAATGCATTTGTTAGAAAACATGTTTGACTTTAAATTTGTTTTCAAAATTTTATCAACAACATTACAAAATAATGTTGAAGGTATGCTATTTATATCGTAGCATGATACTTAAAAACATGGTGTTGAATATGATTTTTACAATCCCCCCCGGTGAAACAAGCTGCCGGCTGAAGTCCGTGAGAAAGGTGCAACCCTATTTGAAATCTAATAATTTTGTTTTAAAAATACTAATAATTTCCAAAAAAATTAAAAGAAAATAGTTTAGAATTGGAAATCTTCTTCGAAATATTCTAATTTATCAAGTTGGATGTAAATTATTCTTTAAATGTTTTCTATTGAAATTCGTACCCGAATATTAAGGTTTTAAATTCCGTATTGTTAAATTTTTTTACAATTTATTGAAAGTCCCTAATTTTTAGATTTTAAATTCTGATTTTTGGTGTTGTAAATTTATATTTGGTCCAGTATTAAAAGGCTTTTTTTTTAAATTATACAATTTTGAATTATTCGAACTGGAACATAATAATTTTGATTTTTCCTAACCTGAAATTATTTCAATTTTAACCTTTTCTATATTGCAATTATCTATCTATAAACGATTTTAAAATTGTACAATTTTGAACAATTTAAATATGAACCTTTACGTAGATTTAGTTTTGGTATTTCTGTTCACGTTAGCGTAAGTATAATACTAGTCACTAGTCTAAAAAAATTTGGTTGAGACGATGGGTATTATGTCGAAAATCCCTCTTTTTTAGTAGAAAATTAATCATCTTGGTTCAAAATTCATCTTTTACATTGAAAAGTCATCTATTTGGTTGAAATTGCAATATTTTTACTGAATACAATTTTTACACTGACTATTTGAGCTGAGTTCGGCTGTTTGGCTGATAATTCATTTTTCTTGGTTAAAAATTATTTTCAACCAAATAACCAAATAAGTCTTTTTCGCAGTAAAATAATTTTTTGTATAGCCCTTATGCTCGGAAAGTCTTCTCCAGATTTTTGTCGCAAAACAATTTTTTCCCACATCTTATTCACAATACAAATTTAGTGTTACAACATCAATTTGAAGATTCCTACTTTGAAATTTTTGTTTAAGAACGTACATTCCAGACATCTTTCTTCTAAACATAAAAACATTGAGCTTGTTTGAAAAGTATTAATTGTTTATAAACAAATGGAACTTTTTTTCTTTCAACAGAAAATTTCTTTGCACGTTATTCTACATGTTTTCTGGAGAGAAATGCATACAAAAATACGTACTTAGTAATTTCTACTATTACACGAGATATACATAAATTGTTAAGTGCGACGCGCGAGCGCTCAGAGCATGTTATGCGTCAGTCTATTCAAAAGAATAGTTATTTTTGACTTGAAACACTCATTTGATTGCAGGCAATTTTTATATTAGTAGTTTGATATGAAGAATGTGGTGTATTAACCCTGCGCGGTCGTACATGGGACGATTTTGTCCCAATCGAAAATTCACTTTTAAATTGGTGGCAAATCGAAAAGGGACAGGGTACAGCACCCCCTCATAAAAAAAAACCTTTTACTGACACGGATCTGCACGCGCAGTCGGGCTGCCCTCGGCTAGTCATGCACTTTTTAGCGGAACGAAAACGACCCTGTGCGACCGGCGTGTGGGTAAAAGTTGCGGTTTGAAAGTTTTGTTTTTCTCAATTTATTTATTTCTTTTTCAGTCTTTTAGTGTTAGCTTTCATTTTGAATCTCTTGTATGTATAAAAATAATATTATTTTTGCAGTAAAAATCTTCGTCAATATTATTTTTCATAAAAATCCTTCACTTCCCTCTCCTTGAAATTGTGTATTTTCAAACACTTCGATAATTATACTTTCTGTGGCAGGAACGAATTCAAACGAATTTAGAAGAATTCTAGGAATTCAAAGGAACTAAAAGAACTCAAAAGAAGTCTAGGAATTCAAAAGAATTCGAAGAAATGAATTGTCAATTTTAGGTCGTTTATTGTAATCGTAAGTGAGGTAAGTGTCCCAGTAATCGTGAAGGTCCCAATAATCGTGTAACTTGCTTAATTTATTGTTAAAGAACATGATAAAAATAACATTTAGAAGAAAAAATACCATTTCTTTTTAGCATTTTATAGTATGAAATGGAATTTCAATAAATTCAAAGTAGGCAGAAAAGAAGAAAATTGGCGTCACCATTACTGGTACTAAGATCATGATTACTGGGATTTTTACCCAATTAGGGATCGTGCACATAATATATCACACGTTTTTCTTTTGTTTATTTCGTTGTATCCTTTTGGTTTCGCAGCAATTTTATTCTCGTCTTTATTTAAACAAAGGAAAAACCTGTGCCATAATATGTGCACGACCCCTTATTAAATTTTTTAATGCAAAGAATTCAAAAGAATTGAAAGTATTCAAAGAAATAAAAAAGAATTCGAAGAATTCAAAAGAATTCAAGAAATTCAAACGGATTCTAGAGATCCAAAAGAATTGAAATGATTCAAAAGAATTCGAATAATTTAAAAGAATTCAAGGAATTGAAAAGACCTCAAAAATATTCAAGAAATTCAAAAGAATTCAAGGAGTTCAAAAGAATTCCAAGGAATTAAAAAACAATCAAGAAATTCATAGAATGTATAAGAATTCCTATTGCTCTTATTGTAATTTTAAGTAAGGTATGTGTCCCAGTAATCGTGAAGGTCCCAATAGCGGTGTAGGTCCCAATAATTGTGTAACTTGGTTAATGCATTGTTAAAAAATCTGATAAAAGGAACATTTAGAAGAAAAAGATCACATTTATTTTTAGCATTTTATAGTATTAAATGAAATTTCAATTAATTAAAAGTGGACAGAAAAGAAGAAAATTGGCTTCACTATTACTGGCATTAAGATCACGATTACTGGGATGTTTACCCAATTAGGAGTCGTGCACATGATAGGACACACGTTTTTCTTTTATTTATGACTTTGTATCCTCTTGGCTTCAAAGCAGTTTTATTCTCGTCTTCATTTAAACAAAGTAAAAAAGTGTGGCGTAACATGTGATCGACCCCTTATTAAATTTGTTAATGCAAGGAATTCAAAAGAATTCAAAGCATTTACAGGAATCCGAAGAATTCAAAAGAATTCAAGAAATTCAAAAGTACTCCAGAAAATCAAAAGAATTCATGGAGTCAAAGAATTTATAAGAATTCCTATTGATTTTATTGTAATTTTAAGTAAGGTAACTGTTCCAGTAATCGTGAAGGTTCCAATTGCGGTGTAGGTCCCAATAATTGTGTAATTTGGTTAATGTATTGTTAAAAAATCTGATAAAAGAAACATTTAGAAGAAAAAGATCACATTTATTTTTAGCATTTCATAGTATTAAATGAAAATTCAATTAATTCAAAGTGGACAGAAAAGAAGTAAATTGGCGTCACTATTACTGGTATTACGATCACGATTACTGGGATGTTTACCAAATTAGGGGTCGTGCACATAATACGAAACACGCTTTTCTTTTATTTATGGCTTTGTATCCTCTTGGCTTCGATAAAATTTGATTCTCGTCTTCATTTAAGCAAAGGAAAACAGTATGAAGTAACATGTGCACGACCCCTTATCGAATTTGTTATGCAAAACATTCAAAAAATTCAAAGGAACTCGAAGAATTCAAAAGAATTCAAGTAATTCAAAAGAATTCTAGGAATTTAAAAGAAATCGAATAACTCAATAGAATTCGAAGAACTCAAAAGAATTCAAGGAATTCAAAAGAATTCAAGAAATTCAAAAGTACTCAAGAAATTTAAAAGAATTCAAGGAGTCAAAGAATTTATAAGAATTCGTATTGTTCTTATTGTAATTTTACGTAAGGTAAGTGTCCCAGTAATCGTGAAGGTCCCAATAGTGGTGTAGGTCCCAATAATTGTGTAACTTGGTTAATGTATTGTTAACAAATCTGATGAAAGAAACATTTAGAAGAAAAAGATCACATTTATTTTTAGAATTTCATAGTATTAAATGAAATTTCAATTAATTAAAAGTAGACAGAAAAGAACAAAATTGGCGTCACTATTACTGGCATTAAGATCACGATTACTGGGATGTTTACCAAATTAGGGGTCGTGCACATAATACGAAACACGCTTTTCTTTTATTTATGGCTTTGTATCCTCTTGGCTTCAAGGAAATCTTATTCTCGTCTTCATTTAAACAAATAAGAAAAGTGTGGCGTAACATGTGCACGACCCCTTATTAAATTTGTAATGCAAAGAATTTAAAAGAATCCAAAGCATTCAAAGGAATTCGAAGAATTCAAAAGAATTCAAGTAATTCAAACGAATTCTAGAAATTTAAATAAATACGAATAACTCAAACGAATTGTAAGAATTAAAAAGAATTCAAGGAATTCAAAAGAATTCAAGAAATTCAAAAGTACTCCAGAAATTCAAAAGAATTCAAGGAGTCAAAGAATGTATAAGAATTCATATTGATCTTATTGTAATTTTAAGTAAGGTAACTGTTCCAGTAATCGTGAAGGTTCCAATAGTGGTGTAGGTCCCAATATTTGTGTATGTTGGTTAATGTATTGTTAAAAAATCTGATGAAAGAAAAATTTAGAAGAAAAAGATCACATTTATTTTTAGAATTTCACAGTATTAAATGAAATTTCAATTAATTCAAAGTGGACAGAAAAGAAGAAAATTGTCGTCACTATTACTGGTATTAAGATCACGATTACTGGGATGTTTACGGAATTAGGGGTCGTGCACATAATACGAAACACGCTTTTCTTTTATTTATGACTTTGTATCCTCTTGGCTTCAAAGCAGTTTTATTCTCGTCTTCATTTAAACAAAGTAAAAAAGTGTGGCGTAACATGTGCACGACCCCTTATTAAATTTTGTATGCAAAACATTAAAAAAAAATTCAAAGGAATTCGAAGAATTCAAAAGAATTCAAGTAATTCAAACGAATTCTAAGAACTTCAAAGAATTCGAATAACTCCAAAGAATTCGAAGAACTCAAAAGAATTCAAGGAATTCAAAAGAATTCAAGGAGTGAAAGAATTTATAAGAATTCGTATTGTTCTTATTGTAATTTTAAGTAAGGTAAGTGTCCCAGTAATCGTGAAGGTCCCAATAGTGGTGTAGGTCCCAATAATTGTGTAACTTGGTTAATGTATTGTTAAAGAATCTAATAAAAGAAACATTTAGAAGAAGAAGATCACATTTATTTTTAGAATTTTATAGTTTAAAATAGAATTTCAAATAATTCAAAGTGGACAGAAAATAAGAAAATTGGCGTCACCATTACTGGTATTAAGCTCACGATTACTCGGATGCTTACTCTATTACTTAATTTTTTAGTTTCAAGAGTTCAAAGCTTTCAAAAGAATTCAGATGAATTCAAAGTATTCAAAGAATACAGAAGTATTTAAGCCTTGTTTGACACACCTCCCTGGAGTAACGTACTTGGCACATGGGGTCGCCGACGACCCCAGCGTGAAAAAATTATAATAAATAATAAAGTATTAAATATTTTTACTTGAAAATTTTTTGTATCTTGTTGAATACTTATTTTAAAAGATCATATCGGTTCTATAGCTAAATATTAAATTTAAATAAATAAAAAAAATTCTTGAAATTGCATAAAGTTGAAAAGAGTCTGGGGTCGTTTAAAATGCCTGGGGTCGTATACGACCCCCGGTGTAAAACAAGGGTTAAACTTAAGTAATACTTAATTTTTAAATTCGAAGAATTTAAAAAAAATGTTAATTCAAAAGAATTCGAAGAGTTGAAAAAATAATTCAAAGCATTCATCAAA
>CAKNWT010255984.1:0-20079 GCA_932066315.1 Andricus coriarius | reverse complement strand
TCTATTTCCCTAGGAGCGTTTAGCGGAGCGGTATTTGGGCTGATGCCGTAAGAGTGACAGGGATGGTAATAAAGCACTCTTAGTGCCGCATTTTGCCTTTGGATGTAGGTCGTTCCCGCATGAGTTGGACAACCAGATAGTATGTGTCCTAGATGTTCAGGGTGTGCATGACACGCTCTGCAGCTATCATCGGGAATGTCTTGGCTCAAAATGTGGCGACGGTATGCTAGAGTGGAGGTGACACCATTTTGGCATGCCAAAACGAAACCCTCCATGCCGGACTTCAATCCAGGTGATTTAAGGAAAGCCAACGTTAGCTCATACGACATCAACAGATCCTCCACATTTCTGTGGAAGATGGCGTTCATCTTCTTCTCGAGGAACTGTTCGCGGAAGTTTTTCTCCTGTGCTTTCTTAATCCGGGCCTCCAAGAGTGAGTACTCGAGATGGATAAGATTTGATGCACTTTGCTCATCCCTGATATTGAAGTCAAGGCCGAGTGTTTCAGCAGCCTCCTCCGCTGCTTTGTAGAGAAACGCCCCTTTGTCCACTTCTTCGTGTTTCCTGACCATTTTAAGAAGAGGGTCTTGTCAATTTGCGACTATATGTGCTGTACCTAAAATAATCCTGTTGTGAAGACATTCAAGATTTAGTATTCCGCGACCACCTTGACGGCGTGAGATGTAAAGTCGCGGAACAGAAGATTTAAGGTGCATGCTTTTGTTCATGTGCATAACCTTTCGGGACCCGATATCTAGGGATCTGAGCTCGTCCTTCGTCCATGGAACCACTCCAAATGAATAGAGTACTACCGGGACGGCAAGCGTGTTCGTCGCAGATACTTTGTTCCGCGCCGACAGTTCGGAAGACCAAATCCGTCGAATAAGATGTTTGCATCTGCATCGGAGAGTATCCTTTATAGATGGCACGCGCCAATGTGTCGCATAGCGCTTCTGTCGACGAGATCAGTGTCTTCCGGGATGCCATTAAATTTTCCTTTCTTCAAATTATTATTTTTTTTATTTATTTATTAGAAAATGATTTTTTTCATGGTCGTTGACCATTACAAATAAGTGCAAATATACAGTAATGAACATATTATTCGATAAGTATAAGCAGAGAGTGGAAGTCAGAAACAACGTCGATTATAATTATAAGATATGCATCAAAACGATATTGTAACGCATACAGTGACGTGACAAGACCTAAGACTCCATTACAAATGTTCTAAGACGCAATATTTTAGACATAAAAAAGCTTTAAACTCCCCGGTACGAATGCAGCCTCTGATTGAACCCAGGAGCCTCAACTGTGTGATTGTGCTTGTGACATAAAAAGGGAGACGGAAGGACAGATAAGGTTGAATGCCTGGGAATAAGGACAAATGTGGAAACACCTGTAGACTACCAGAGCCTAGTACTCTACTATAATCTGAGCACTTTAAATAGACTGAAAAATTATGCTTGATTGTCTCTTTATTATTTTGTAAGGCTATTGCATCCAGTCCCGGCCATAAATAAGCAGAGTTACACACGCAGAAAAACTCCTTTAATTGCAAAACCCAATTAAACTTAACATTACTAAAAGGTTTACCTGCAAAGGAGTTTAATTTCTTTAAGCAGCGTACGGGATATCTTTGTTCCTCCATTTCCAACAGCCTCTCCAGCCAACTTAGAGCTAGCTTAAAAATCTCATAAGTTAATTGTAGTCTATCAGTTTCCAGTCGCAAAGCATAATTTGGCGTATAAGACGGAAGGTTTAAAGCCCTCTTCAAGAACTTCGATTGAAGCTTTTCGATCATTTCAGTGTACCTTAATCCCCAGACTGCGATAGCATAATACAATACACTGAGTGTAAGACTCCGGAAAAGCGTGATTTTAGTACACCAAGCATCGGATTTCGTAGAATACAGAATTCTTAGAACAGCGCCCATAGCAACATTTGCTGAATTCATTTTCTTGGTAGCCTCTTCAAGGAAAAGACCCGAACTTGAGAAAATAGAACCCAAGTAGGGATACTCCTCAACTACTTCAAGCTGAACCCCAGAGAAAAAGAAACTGCAGCTTCGCGAGCGTCCTCTATGAAATTCTACAACTTTTGAATTAGATTTATTTAATTGAAAGAAATTTACTTTGCAATATTCCTCAATCAGGTTAATCTTAAATTGAAGATCAGCTTGCGAGTTGGCGAGGATCACTATATCGTCAGCATAGGCTAGTAAAATTACATCAATTAGGTGATCGATCGAAATTCCTATCGCGCCGTGGTTTCTTAGGTATTCCTCTAAGTCAGATATTATCAAGGCGAAAAGGAGAGGACTAAGAATCTCGCCCTGCAGAACCCCTGCAGTAACCTTAACTGACGTGGTAGGGCCAGACCTAGTCCTCATAGTCACGGAAGCGTTATCATATAAACTTTTGATGATTCTTATGATTTTTGTACTCACTCCCTTCCTGAGAAATTTTTGTCAAAGAAGCGAGTGGTTAACTGAAGGAAACGCTTTTTTAAAATCGATGAAAAACGCAGAAACCTTACGTTTCGGAATAATAAGATGGATTTGAATTAATGCGTTTAGAGTGAAAATGTGATCTATACAACTCCGTCCAGCCCTGAAACCCGCCTGATTCTCAGGAACGCAGTTTTCTAATTCAGCCCACCTAGTAAGCCTTGAGGACAGAATTCGGGTAAAAGTTTTTGCAATAGAATGGATCAAAGCAATTTCTCTGTAGTTTTGAGGATCATCTGTATTACCTTTTTTGAAGAGCATAAAGGTTTGGATGTTAGACCAGTCGGAAGGAACTTTTTCTGATTCCCGAATTCTGTTAAAAAAGCTAACCAGATAAGGGACCCAGTTCTCTGGTAGATATTTATAAAATTCACTAGGGATGCCGTCCTCACCGGGTGCCTTATTACTCTTACATGACATTAGGCTGTCTTTCACTTCCTTTTCCGAGGTAATATAATCCAGTAAAGGGTGGGAATTTATACACCACTTAACACTAACACAAATCTGTTCAGTATACAATGAATCCGCAAAAGCCTGCCAACGTTCGAAACTTATAGCATTAACTAAAGAAGACTTTATTCTGAAACTATTCACTACTGTCCAGAAATCTCTAGCGTTATTGCAAGATGCAAGGGTATTCAATACACCACACTCAAAATACAAGAATCATTATTCGAGACTAACATTTGCTCAGTGTATGCCCCCAACGCTCCTTCCCTCCAGACGAATTTCTTGTAATCAAAGGATTTATTCAACCCACCATTCAAAATTAAATTATCATCAGCAATTTTAACAACCACTGGTAAGTGGTCTGATAATGTAGGAATCCCCAAAACCGAAAAATCTGATATCAAACCCAAGGAATCCGCATAACAAAATATGAGATCTACTACACTTTTACCCTGATGGCCTATAAAAGTATATTGTGCTGGGGTATCATTTTCAGATCTGCCATTTAAAACCACCAAATTGTACCCCTCCAAACAATTTATTAATGCCTCACCTCTGGGGTTGATCTCTTTGTCCAAGGATGAAAGGAAAGGAGAAACTGCCAAATCGTCCGATAAAGATTTATCAGTTAATTGATTCAGTTCCCCTATACGAGAGTTAAAATCACCCCCCCCCCCCCAAAAAAAATGGAGATATTTGTATACACTGAGCAAATTCTATCAATCAACATCTCTAGCGCTTCGACAAGAGCCTGGCAACCCAATGACGGCTTGAAGTCAACATTACCAACAATAACTTTAAAGGCTTGGTGCCAACACTTAATAAAAGTCCAATTAGACGTAATGTCTAGGATTTCATAGCCGAAATATGAGCAAGTAACGTATATAGCTAAACCTCCGCTAGGTCTTCCTCTATTACTATCTTTAGAAGCTATACTTACTACGTAGGTGTAATTCTGAAGCCAGGCCGGAGAAGCTATTACCGATGACGTGGACCAGGTCTCAGCGAGACATATTATATCATTATCGGTGATCGAAGAGGCAAGCTCCGAAAAATTATTTATCCCATGCACATTCCAGAAGATGATACGCAAGCCAGGGCTTACCGCTTGCCTGCTGCTGACATCTATATTGCCCTCCAAACTCTCTGCTCTAACTAGTTAGGAAATCGGGCTCCCTCTCCTAATCGTTGGTTTAATTGATTTTCTAGGCTTCTTGTTGAAAAATTTGTCGATTTGGCTGTCAGAGGAAGGGGATGATGAGGAACCAGAACGATTTTGTCTAGTTCTACCAGCTTTTCTGACTGTGGATGGGGGATCAGGAACACTTTTAACGTAACAAGTGTTTTCCAGATTTGATTCCCCTTGGAGTTCATCAATTTTCAAATCCGAGATAGGTTTATTATCAGACTGTTGAAGCTTTTCCTTAGCTACCCACAGCTTCTTTCTTTCCAGTCTCTCCTGTAGCGATGAGTCGTAACTGATGCCGATATTTTTCTCTTTGAGCTGTTCTCGCTTTTCCATAATTAATTGCTTATGAAACCGAGAGCACAATTTAACCAAAACAGGGCGATCACCCTGTCCCTTTCCCAACCGAAAGGCATCCGTAATGTGCTTAGCCGAGATAGCTATATCCACCCCTGAGAAAGTACGAACAAGACCGCTTGGCAGGTCTTCATTGTTCTCTGAATTTTCAGGAAGTTTGTGCACAATAAGATTATTGGCACGAACACTTCTTTGGAGAAAGGTCATTTCGCTCTTTAAGGTGGATACCTCCGCAGTTAGAGCCGAATTACTCTTTTCCAGCCGGTCACATTTAGCCTTTAACAACTGTGACTCTTTCACAAGCGATCTAAATCAACTTCCAGTTTAGAAATGGTTTTTTTTACAGACTTAACCTCCTTCTTAGTTTCCGCAGTATCTGCTTTTATAGAGTTTAAAAGTTCCATCATTCTCGAGTCCGTCATAATTTCGAAGGCGAAAACGACAAATCGCAATTCTCTCAGGTATATGAATTTAGTCCCTTTAACTTTTGTGAATAGCTGCCACTTCCGGGACCCTAAATATATATATATATATATATAATACCTGTGTAACGTGTTGGTTACGTTTACCATTGGGCGGACACAAGAAAGATCTTCTTCACAAGCGTACTAGAGCCACTTTGGAGAACCGATATTTGTAGGTTGGGTAGTAGCACCACCGACAAAAAATGACAAAAAACACTAAAACTCAGCTAAAGTCACTTCATATATATAAAAAGCATTCTTTAAAAGTAAAACACAACACCAAACCGAACCAAAAATCACGGCCTTAATTCCGACTATCACCCGAAACGGTATTTCCTAAACAAAAACTTCACAGTTCCAGAAACGCGTGTTTCTACTCCATTCCAATTTCTTGAGTATACTCTTTGACAATGTATAGAGCTAGATGTAGTTTCCCTTGATTTTTAGCATAGATCTTAAGCTCATACATGCAAAATACATGAGTGACCTTATGCTTTCGATTTCCCGGTTTGCCGCAGAAGTACCCTTCGGAATGGCGAAGTGCGAGAGATAGTGGTAATAATGTGAGGCAAAAAAGGAGAGGGCTCATTGTGTCGCCCTGAAACAGACCTCTCTGAAAGGTGACACTGTTAGTGATCACACGCTGTTTTCGAGATGAGATAGTAAATCTGGTTTTCCAAAGCGGCATTAATCTCTCTATGCACATCACAATGTGTGGATGAACCTTTAAGCTTTCCAACAGACAGATGATAAGTCTATGGGAGGTTGAATCAAAAGCTTTCCGGTAATCAATCCAGGCCATCGATAGGTAACGCTGATAGAATGCTGCGTCTTTACAGACACATCTTTCGATGAGCAGGTTCTCCCGACATCCTGCTACGCCTTTCTTTGAGCCACGTTGTTCGTACATCTCTCGCCACACAGGTCCAATTGTCCAAAACATCCTATCAATTAGGATAGCTGTGAAGATCTTATACAGTGTGTTCAGACAAGTTATTGGCCTGTAATTTTTAATGTCAGCTAAGTTGCCCGTCTTCGGCAGGAGCACTGTGCCACCTTCTACCAACCACTCCGGAATAGGCTCTTCCGACTTGAAATATGAGGCGAAAATGCGGGCCAGATGCTGGTGGGTTGAAGGAAACTTCTTCCACCAGAAGATCTTGATACCATCTGGTCCCGGAGCGGAATAGTTCTTTATGCCTCTTAGTACGTTTTTCACCTTCCCAGTAGTGATAGGTGGGCATTCCTCATCAGGCGTTAAGAGGGCACTGCACAGCTCCTTGAAGCTATTTATATTCTTCGAGTCTTCTTTCAGTGGATGCTGGACTTCGCAGACTTCTCTCCAAAATGCCTCGACCTCCTGTGGTGTGGGTGGGTGTTCGACAGTAACTAGAGGGTCTTGGAAGAGCCGAGATGGGTCAGACAAAAACTGTTGATTTCTCTGACCCACCTCTCTCTCCGATCTTGAATTCTCCTAGCATTAGATAGTACTCGTATTCTGTCAACAATATGCTGCCAGATGTTATGTAGTCAATCACACACTGAATGCGGGACACGTACTGCCTGGCCCAGCCTATCTTTGTGCTGAGTTGATGCATTCGTCTTTTGGTCTTATGATCAACCGTTGGTTTTCTTTTACGGTTTGCATCTGCCAAAGCTCTCGCTGCATTATACACACTACAATTAATAGTCCAGAGGTCAGGTTCTTCGGAAAAATCTCCACAAACCTCGTCATCCAGTTCAGACAGATCTTTGGGCTTAAGAGAAACCTGAATGTTGATATTTCTCCGGGTCCTGAAGCGTCGCTCTTCCTCTATTGGATCTCTGCTCGCGGTTGGTCTCAGTGTTGCTTCTCTTTCTATGTTGCAGGCTTCTTCTGGCTGCGGTTGAGTAGGCGCTCCGCTTATGTAACCCCTTTTTCGGAGTTCCTCGGCACGGTTTCGCAGACGTTGATGCGAAAAATGCGAGAGCTCTGGGTGTTTCTGGTACCACAGAGTATGCAGTCGTGCCATGTAACCTTTTCGTTCAGGGGTCATACTGGTATCATAGCTCTCCAGCAGGTCGTCCCTGAGTCGATCCGTCCGCTTAAAAGTAACGAGATTCTGCCGGTCAATCGCATTGACCTCGTCTTGATTGGCTCCCCCAACTATAGGATAGTCGGCATTGTTGTCCGACCCATTGTCGGGAGCCCTGCGCGTTCGATTGTTTTGAACCGCACTTATTACAACTATGTTTGGTGTTGCCATTGTTGTTTCCACGAGCAGCTAGGGAAAAGGTTTCGTCGATTCTCGTAGAGGCCTGCATGCAAGGATAAGGCTGCATACTCTGAGAGGTCGCCCGATATCCCAGAGTCACCGTTTGAAACACCTCACCCAGGTGCCAATCAGCTTTGGGTACGGTTGTCCCGCCTCCGCTTAGGGGTTATTCCTTCGGGACCACCCCTGGAAAATTGTCCGCGACTGCTCATTAATTATTGTAACCATATTCAGCAGAAACCCTAGTTACAGGGACCCTCTATCCGCAACCCGAGGACGCGTTTGGCGGCTTTGTCATAGGCCCTTGTAACTGCCATCTAAAAAAATGACACCGGTTCCCAGCAGAACCGCGGTAAATCACACCTATGGCCACGTCTCACAACCGTGAGATGGGTGGTCACAGAACACCTATTACAAGGACAATTACTTTTGCCGAATATTTTGGGTACAGACGTTGCAGCTCCCTTTTAAGGTCTTGCTATCTTTCCTCCTTTTCTTTCTCCTTGGCAGTGATGTTGTATTCGGACGGAGCCGAGAATTCGATCACGGATATAGTTCGTTTCTTGAAGTCTTGGAGAACAATGTCAGGCCTCGAGTGTGCAACGGAGACTGCTGTCCGAAAATCGCAGTTCCAGAAAATGTGGCACTTCTCTTTTTGGACAATTGACTCTATCTCCCTTGGAGCGTTAGGCAGGGCAGGGACGCGGCCAACACCGTAAGAGCGACAAAGATGGTAATAAGGCACTCTTAGGGCCGCATTATGTCTGTACATATACGTCGTTCCTGCGCGGGTGGGACACCCCGATAGTATGTGTTTTAGGTACTCAGCGTGTGCATGGCACGCTCTGCACCTATCGCTTGGAACTTCTTGACATAATGTATGCTAAGGTAGAAATGACACCGTCCTGACATGCGAAAATAAAACCCTCTGTACCTGACTTAAGACCTATTGATCTGAGAAAAGCAAAAGTTTTCTCCTTCGACAAGGACTGTTTTTCTACATTTCTGTGAAAGCTTCCGTGCATTTTCTTGTCGAGTAGCTCTTGGTCAAATTTTGCAAACTCTGCTTTCTTCACTTCGGCTTTTAGAAGTGAAGCATCTAGATAAAGTAATGCACTTTCCTCACTTCTGAAGTTAAAATTCAGGCCAAGTGTCTCGGCCGCTTGCTCCGCGGCTTTGTAAAGGAACGCTCTTTCACCAATCATCTCGTGGTTCCTGACCATTTTTAGGAGAGGATCTCTGCCATTGGCAACGGTATAAACTATACTCAGAACAATTCGGTTATGAAGACACTGGAGATTCAGAAGTCCGCGTCCGCCTTGACGGCGTGAAATGTGAATGTGAAATGCAAGCTTTTATGGATATGCATAATCTTACGTGTGGTGACGTCACGGGCCTTAAGTTCGTTCTTCGTCCATTGAACCACCCCAAACGAATAGAGTAGAACCGGGACGTAAACCATGTTAGTCGCAGATACCTTGTTCAACGCCGACAGATTTGAAGACCAAATCTGCTGTAATATTAATGTATTTTTGACAAAGAGAATTAATATACCTTCGGCACCGTAATCTCCATTTCAATCAATCAACTATGCACACGTTGGGCACCAGACCTTTCTTGGGTCAAAAACAACAAAATCACGATAATTAAACAAAATATCAAAAGTGAATCCAACACTACAATTCTAACTTTCGAATTCTATACTCGATAAACAAACGACATTATTGAGATTACGATGTACCGGAATTAGAACTCGATTTTCATTTAAACTAGCTTAGTTCTCAAGTGGGAAATTAGACAGAAGGCGTGGTTTCGTATTGATAAGGGTTTCCTACTCGTGAATGATAATACAGCGAATCATAATAAAGATTAACCAAGTTTCCATTTATTTTAATAGATTAATACGATTGGTGGAACAAAGATCGATCGAAAATCACAAAATTGACGATTTCTCATACCTGCAATTTTAGTCTGAGGTCTTCAAAAATACTTTTCGATTTTGATAGCAAAATGAAACAAAATTCAGTTGAGAGCGTTTGCAATTAGATCCTTTGAAACGCAAAGTGAATTGACTTGACCAATTAACGTATTACCGGTCCGATACTACATGATTTCGCGGATTTAATAATAGAGCCTGTCTTAGTTTAACACGGTAAATTTCTCATGAGAAGGGAAGGCAGGAAATATCAATTAATTTTGCGTAGGAAAATAAAAAGTGGGGGGAGTAGGTAACAACTATTCGCAAAAGTGAGGGTATGGAGCAAACAACTGAAGTTTTAGTAAATGAGAAGATATCTCAGATAAAGGGGAGACATTTCACTAAAAGGGTTGAGATAATAGTTTATTTTTAAGGACCAAATAATTATCATCGGGGCGCGGGGGGGGGGGGAGCGACGACTATTCACAAAAGTGAAGGCGAGGGGCAAACGACCGAAAAATCCACAAAAATCATATCAAATTAAATAGCACAAAATCAGATCAGAAAATATACACTGTCACAAGATTCAATCTTGAGACACCTCGTAACCCCGTGGCTAACCTACCCTCAAAACCATTTATGTGAGCTTTCTGGTCAATAAATTAAATTTTAGGGCTTTAGTGGCCAACTAGATAAGTTTTAGGGCTTTCTTAGCCAACTAAAGCAAGACAAATTGAAATTTACGGGCTTTCAAAACAACTACAAAAAAAGACACATTATAAATGCTTTCTTAGCAAACAAAAAAAAGGCTGAGAGGTTTCACAAGATTAGATGTTGAAAAATCTTACCGGCTGATTCACCGAGTACAGAAAAATTCCACCTCCTCTAGGAGCGTCCGGAACAACCTGGCAGGGATCCTCGAAGGAGCGGCGAAAAACTATTTACACTGGCAAAACTCGGTGGCTACCATGGTAATGAGACAAGAGAGTGCCTTAAACTAACAAATTTGAACCTTAGCTGGCACCCCTATTTCCCAGCACTGTTGTTGGCTCCCTGGGATCGTTCGTGACCGAAGAAAAAAATGCTGATGTGAGCAAGATATTTAATATTTTGACTTGAAATTTTTTGTTTTTATTTTTTAGGTCTTTTTTATGAATACCAATAGTTTATTCCATTAATTTTCAATTTCAAGGTAGTCAAAAGAATTAAAAACTCCAAAAAAACTCCAACAATTGCCTTTTTTACAATAAAAATGCATAACTTTTTTTATTTTCAATATTAAGGACTAAAAATTTAGCTGAATGATATCAAAATGTAATAATTCGAGATAAAATCATGACTTTTTATGCTGCGTGAAAAAAATATATTTATTTTACAAAATCAAGGTGACAATTTTACGTGAAAAAAGACTGTCTTTTATTTCCAAAATAAAATCAATTATTAATGAGAAAAAGTTTTACTTTACATAATATTTATACAAATACTAGCAGATACAGTAATTATTGAAGAACTTTCATAAAAAAAGAAATTTTTGTATGTCCTGTAACAATCAAAGCATATTTAGAATAGGTGAGTCTCGAAAGATGGGCGTTAGCACAATGAACATCCTTAATTGGTTTTTCCCTCACTCTTTCTTGGGCATAAATCACACCTTTTTCTGTAGTCAAATTTGACTTTTTCTACTGTTCGTAGATTTTCGCCATTTATTTTGAGAATTGAAGCGAATACAAATTTGGGAGCACAATATTTATTTGTGATACAAGTGCGCAAAATAGGTGATTGTGTGCGAGTGTGAATTTTGCAGTATAAGGCGGAGGCTCGAAGCATGAGTCGGTGGTTAGCGCACGAGCGAAGCGAGTGTGAAAACGTAGACGAGTGCTTCGAGCCGCAGGCGAATGATGCAATCCCGCGAGTTAGCAATCACCTATGCGCACGTGTATCACACGCTATTTTTTGCAACGCCCGTCCGAAAAAGTTGTTTTAAGAGGAGTTAAGGAAAAAAGCTTATCTTGAAAGAAAATACTTTTAAATTTCGTAAACTATTTTTATAAAAACAGAAGTTTAAAAAAAAAATTTTTTTTTTAATTTCAGAACATTTTTTTTTTGGTTATAAGATGTTTGAAAAAAAAATTTGTAAACAACAAATTTTGGAACAAAATTTGAAAAAAAAAATAATTTGAAAAAAAAATTTGTTACAAAAAAATTTTCGAAAAAAAAATTACGTAAAAAAAATGTTATAAAAAAAAAATTTTTTGGGGCTTATGCCCTTTTTCTGTGCCAAATCTTGGCACTTATGCCCTTTTGTGCGACGGACGAAAACGGCTAAGAGACCTTAAAAACAAAACTTCAATCATTAAAAGGTTTGTTCAAGTTAAATCACAATTTATTTAAAGAAGATACCAACACCAGTGTTCAAAGTTACCTGTGCCAGTGCCTTAAGTACCTCATTTAGAAAGTGCGCATGCGCAGCTTTTTCACCAGTGCCTAAAGTAAGCCCTCTTCAAACTGCGCATGCGCGAAAATTGTTTCGCGCACAGTCTGCTCAAATAAGGTCCTTTAGACACCATTTAGAAGCATGAAAAGGTCAACTTTTGAGGTGGGTGTTGCAAAAAACACTTTTATGATCACAGCTGGCACCCTGGGGTTCACTTTGGAGCACTGCCGGTTACACACTAAGGAACGTAGGCTAGTAAAACCAACATGGAAGAGAGAGAAAATCTCTACTCTAACGCCAGGTGGCGCTCGAAGTCCTATTTTGAAACTTGAAAGCAAGTAAAACTACGATTGAAAAATTCACCTTTGCGAACGTCCCCAGGCTGCCAGCCAAGGGTTAAACCACTATTTTTACTCTCCGAAAACGTCCTACGAGCATTTGCTAACTAACGGGCTCATTTATAACAATTAAAAATCTTGCACCGTGGTTATAAATTCGGAGTATTGACGATACAGGCCTGATCTGTAGAGTTACCATGCGTATAGCTGGTGTGGTTTTCTCATTCGAATAGCCTCAAATGAAGATGAAGTGGATGTCGTGTTGACCGAGGAATCCTGAAGATTTCTGGGACAATCCAGGTTTTGTAGAAAATCCAGATGATATTCAGTCCATGTCTACAAGCGATTCCCAGTTGAGATTTGCAGATGTTAGGTTGGCAGCAGCGCCTTATGGTAGAACTGGCGTGAGACTTCAAATGGTAGAATCAAGGTTTTGGTTGGAGGGGCGAGTTGGCTGAGTCTTTTCAGTGTCCCGATGATATTCACCCTTCTTCGATGTCCCACGATGATGATGTTGACTCCGAGCAAGGGTATACATGTAGAAAAAATTGAAATTTCGAAACGAATCATGGAGTATCGTGTAGCCTCAGTAGTGTACCAGATATTATAATTCATATTTTGATGAATTATCTTTAACATAAATATTATCATGAAATATGTCTTGTGAGTTTCAAATTGCAACATCACACTGACGAAGAAGATGCTTGTATCTGCTTCGAAGAGACTCTTTTACTGATGTGACGTCCTGAATTGAATTTATACGTCTCTCCAGTGTTAATATGTCTGATAAAATACATGAGTAACATTATGCTCGCGCTGGTTTGTGTCGCGACAGATGTATCCAGAAGAATTTCTTAGTGCCAGACATAGAGGCAGAAGAGTGATACAAAAAAGCAAAGGGCTCATGGTATCGCCCTGAAAGACGCCCCTCTGGAAGGTGACGTTGTTCGTTGTCACATGATAATTTCCAGATGAGATAGTAAATCTAGTTTTCCAAAAAGGCATCAATCTCTCTATGCATCTCACTATGTGTGGATGCACCTTCAAGCTTTCCAACAGACAGATGAAAAGTCTATGAGAGATTGAATCGAAAGCTTTCCGGTAGTCAATCCAGGCCATTGACAAGACGCCTTGATGGGTTGCAGCGTCTTTTCAGACACACCTGTCCATTAGCAGGTTCTCTCGACAGCCTGCTACACCTTTTTTCGAGCCACGTTGTTCGTACATCTCACGCTACACAGGCGCAATTCGCCGAACAATCCTGTTGTTTAGGACAGCTGTAAAGATCTTATACAGTGTGTTCAAACAAGTTATTGGCCTGTAATTCTCTGGGTTGAAAAAGTTGCTTTTTTTCGGTAGGAGTATAGTGCGTCCCAACACCAGCCACTGCGGAATAGGCGTCTCCGACTTTAAATATCAGGTGAATATGCGGGCCAAATGTTGGTGTGTAGAAGTAAACTTCTTTCACCAGAAGCTCTTGATACAATCTGGTCCAGCACGGGAACATTCATCCTCAGATTTTATGAGTTTGTCGCAAAATTCCTTGAAGCGGATGATATTGTCAGTATCTTCTTTCAACTTTAGTATTTTCGGGATCTTGTATACCTCTCTCCAAACAGTCTCTACCTCGTTGGGCTCTTCTGTCGATTTTTGACAGAAACAGGGTGATCACTAAAGAGGCGAGATGGTTCAGCGAGAAACTTTTGATTCTCCCTGATCCATCTCTCCCTCTTCTGTATTCTCCTCCTTGCGTCAGATGACAGCCGTATTTTGTCAACAATATGCTGCTTGATTGTCAGCAGCTTTGACTTGTTTAGTGTGTGATTCAAGATCCTCAGTTCTTGGGCGAACCTTCGAACCCTTTCCGTGAACGGTCTAACAGATGTTATGTAGTCAATCACACATTGAACATGGGACACATTCTGTCTTAACCATCAAATCTTCTTGTTCAGTTGATATAAGCGTATTTTGGTCTTTTAATCCATCGTCGGTTTGAGCCTTCGATTCGAATCAGCCAAAGCTCTCGCAGCACCATAAACTGAGCAATTGATGGACCAGAGGTCGGATTCTCGCGAGTTTTTTCTACGAAGAGAGGCATCCATTTCAGGCAGATCTTGGGGCTTAAGAGGAACTTGCATGTTAATGTTCCTCCTTGTCCTGAAATCATGATCATTTCTCAGAAGGTGCCTGCTTTCCGCGGTTGGTCTTAATGTCGCTTCCTCATCTTCGGCTGCAGCTTGATCAAGCAGCGGTTGTGGAAGCGCTCCGCGTACATATCCATTTTTCCAGAGATAGACACGTTGATTTCGCAACGATTGAATCGAAACTTGCTGAAGCTCTGGGTGTTTTTGGCATCACAGAGTATGCATACGCGCGATAAAGCGACGGTGATCAGGGATAATGCTGGCATCGTAGCATTCTAGCAAGTCATCCTTGAGTCGATTTGTCCACTCAATGTGGGCGCTTTGCCAGTTCGTCGTCGTGTTTCCATCAAAATTATTTTAAGCACCCCGAACTCTAGGATTATCGGCATTGTTCGCCGACCCATTACCGGATGCTCTGCGCGTTCGGTCGTATTAAACCGCATTTACAACTTTTTGGTGTTTTGGTGGTGTCATTGTTGTTCCCACGAGCAGCTAGGGAAAGGGTTCGTCCATCCTTGTAGAGCCCCGCATGCAAGGATAAGGCTGCATACTCTGAGAGTTCGCCCGGTATCTCAGAGTCACCGTTTAAGACACCTCACCCAGGTGCCATTCAGCTTTCGGCACGTTTTTTACGCCTCCGCTTAGGGATTATTCCTTCAGGACCATCCCTGGACAATTGTCCGCGACTGCTTAGTAATTATTGTAACGATATTCAGCAGAAACCCTTGGTACAGGGACCCTCTATCCGCAACCCGAAGACGCCCATTTCGCAGTGGCTGAGGTAAAGATGCACTATACTTCTACCAAAAAAGGCCATTTGTACAACCCAGAGAATTACAGGCCAATAACTTCTTTGAACACACTGTATAAGATATTTACAGCTGTCCTAAACAACAGGATTTTTCGACGAAGTGAACCTCTGTAGCGTGAGATGTACGAACAACGTGGCTCGAAAAAAGGTGTAGCAGGCTATCGATGAACCTAATAATTGACAGGTGCTTCTGCGAAGACGCATCAACGCGTCCTGTCAATGGCCTGGATTGACTACCGGAAAGCTCTCGATTCAACCTCTCATAGACGTATCATCTGTGTGTTGCCAAGCTTCAAGGTTCATCCACACAAAGTAAAATACATAGAGAGATTGATGCCACTTTGGAAAACTAGATTTATTATCTCATCTGGAAATTATCGTGTGACAATGAAGAACGTCACCTTTCAGGGATACCTCTACAGGGTGTCCCAGACTCAAATTGTCCGGACTTATATGGCTGTATAAACATTAAAAAAATAAATCTAAAATTCCTTTTCCAAAAATGAGTTGAAGGTTTAGGTTTTGAGTTATTAAATGTTTAAGTTGGAACGGGAGTCCAACGAAGTGTAGTGACTGCTGTTCTCCCCTCGATCAACAACACTGCGCTGGGCTCACGCTCACGTACGCACGACTGTTGATACCGTGCTCCTGATTAGTCCAGCATAATCATTTGATAACTCAAAAACTAAAACTTCAACTAATTTTTGGAAAAGGAATTTTCAATTTATTTTTTTAATGGCAATATAGCTATATAAGTCCGGACACTTTAGTTTTGGACACCCTGTATAGCGACACAAATCATTGTGTGCATAAGGTAACTCATGTATTTTATATGGATGATTTAAAGATCTATGCTTCTAATCGAAGCAAACTTAAACTTGCTTTAAATATCGTCAACGAGTACACAGAAGAGATTGGTAAGGGCTTTGGATCGGACAAGTGTGCGAGATTAATCTGAAGAAAGGAAAGTTTACTGACGTTCCCGAGGACTCTCAGCTTCTGGATATAAGTGGTATTAGACAGCTTGATACCGGAGGGACCTATACATACCTGGGCATGCAGATACAAGCATCTTCTTCGACACGTTTGGTCTTTAAATCTGTCGGCGTTGAAAAAGGTATCTTCGACTAACCTGCTTGCCGTCCCGGTTCTACTCTTCTCGTTTGAGATGGTTTAATGGACGATGAACGAGGTAAATATAGGTAATATATAGGTGAAGGGGTAATAAGGAACACTGATGGTACTTTCTATGCCTAGGCCTATAATACCACCGAAAAATAAATTCAAATGGCCTTACCTCAACAGTAATAATTCTTTTTGGATACTGTGAATTCCCCGGGGAGGAGTCATCCAATTCAGATGTTACATATTTTCCAGATAATGGGAATTTATATTCAAATAAGCCTCATAGTGAACGTGTTATTGAAATCTTATACACCGCTGAACTTAATGATGAGGAGAAAGAACTCGTGAAAGGTTGCGCAACTGACTTCGCCGATGTCTTTCATATCCCTGGAGAAACGTTGAACATCACGAACAAGATTCAATACCAAATTCCAGTGCTAGATGATATTGTGATCTCGAGGAAGACATATCGCCATCCCCAAGATGCATTGGATCAAATCGACATTCAATTTGGAAAGCAGTTTAAAAGTGATATGATTTGTCCTTTGCGAACACTTTGCAACGAGTGGGTCCGACCTACTTGAAACACGAAATCGTATGCGAAAATAGCATTAAACTATGGCGATTATTGTAGAGGGACGCGGTGGGGACTACTATTACGCTAACCTCAAAAGAAAACATGCATATATATGACAACACGCATTTGTGAAATGTTGGAGGTAAACATTGAAATAAATTTTGCAGTGCTCCAAAGAAGCTTGAAGTAAAACAAATATGGCACTGTGGGACGCTATAATTTCAGATTAAATATATAATTAGGATATTTCATAATCGCACGTTCGGCAATATAATCACATTTTACTTCGCAAACAAATATTGAAATAAAACGAATAAACCATAAATGTCTTTCAATGTTTATTTTAATGCAATGATATATTAGTGCAAATTCATTCTTCTTTATAACCTTTTTTCACACTTACTTTGTTTACTATTATAGTTCGGTCAGTACTTTAGAAAGCGCGGCAAAATTATGTTTCATGCATTTTATTAGCCAATTCACTACTTTGACATATCGGCATTTGAACAAAAATCGAGTAAACTCGAGAATAGCATATGTAGAACGCATCATCAGCAGCGATGGAGTAAGACCGAATCTGGAAAAAATTACCGCTATGAGGAATTTCCCTAAAACCAGAATTGTTAAGGCAATCAGACAGTTCTTGGGGCTATCAGGATATTATCGGCGATTTCTACAAAATTATGCAAAATTAGCGAAACCTTTAGCAGAGTTACTAAAGAAAGATGCTAAATTCATATGGGGACCCGAGTAAAGGCGAAGTTTTTGCAAACTACGCAGTTACCACTGCTGTGAACCCATCTTACAATACCCCGATTTCACCAAAATCATCAAGTTAACAACCGGTACTTCTAAATATGCAGTAGGAGCATTCTTGACATCACGTATTATTCAAAAATAATGGGTCCCACTGAACAATGCTATTTTAAATCTGAAAAAGAATGTCTGGCAGTTTTATGCGGCATAACGAATTTCCGTCTATATTTATATGGACGCGAATTTATTTTGGCATGCGACCATGAATCCATCTATTGGATGACATATGGTGATAATCTTGGTCCACGTCTGCTTCCTTGGCGCCATAAACTAAGGGATTATCAATATATCATAGAACATAAGTAGAGAAAGTTACAAAGGGGAGTAGAGGCCTCATCTGGAAATCCCATTGGGCTCAACGAGGGAGAAGTGTCAACAGAAATGAAGGACTTTACCGATTCTGATAACTCCGCCTCTATGCAATTGAACCTAATGACGGTTCCAATACGAAACGCTTCGAATCATTTGGAAATTGTGTTTAAACTATACCGGCCAATGTGATTACTTACAGGGCCTTACTGCTTAAAGATGCCTAGACTAAGGACGGTATCCAGAAAGTTAAGAATCCCGAAACAGCTCCTGACAAACCCGCTGAAACGGATCAAGCCAACTCGATCTGGAAACCAGCAACCATTGGAAATGTCAAAAGCTACACCCTAGAGTGGTCCAAAAAAAGCGACTGTTTAAATGTCTGGAGTGAATTTTTTACAGAGTATACTTTAAACTCCCTAGAATAAATCTGGAAAAGAACAACTTAAATTGTCAAAGTTTTATATTAAACAAAGGGGTTTGAAGAATGGGTAAAAACTGATCATTTAAATATAGGTTAACCCGTAGGCTATACAGGTGGAGCGTTTATGGCGACTATAATAAACGGCTAAGTCGAAACTATTCCATTGCAAATTCGCAATACAAATTGACCATAAAGGGAGTGGCAGAACTTGGAAAACCAGGTAAAGGCACGAACATGCCATACAATAATAAATAACTCATAACTTTTGAAATCCTATAAATTCCGATATGCTTCAAAACCAGTTGCTTTATAAAAATGTATCAATCAATGATATGTACAAAATTAAATCAACTACTAAAAATGTATTTAGCTATTCATGATCGTTTAATATGTTTACAGTTCTGCGGAGAAGAGGCTCTGAGGGCAACAACAATCTTTTTTTCATGTTCTCGATGCTATTGTTTCTTAGTCATTCTTTTATGTAAGTAGAATCATTTTTTAATTTGAAAAAGTAGAATTATTAATAAACTGCGGAGTACGGCCAATTTTCCTGAGTACCAGCTTCCGATTTTCTCTTCAATAGCTACTCTGGAATGCACCTCAGCCCCCTTAGGGACTTTTGCTCCAGGAAAGTCACATTTCATAATTATTCAGTCCTTTTGGCGTGTACTATGACAAGTGGCTTAGAAATTTTCTAAGAAAGTCATTTGTGGTAGGTAAGGGCAGTTGAAGTATTGACAGCGTTTATATCCAGTTTTGCTTAAACCCTCGAAGTGTAAGAATGACCGAAAAATATCAAATACGCGCCAAAATAATGATTCGGTAGAAATGCATTTAGTGGGGGAGCCGACTACATATTTTTGCGGACGACAGTTACCATCTAAAATAGAAGTATTGCAAGTGTTTCTCCAGAAGAAAAACATATTTTTAAAAAAGTATACGTGAAAGTTCAATTTATACTATTAAGAAGTGTTTCGAATTTTGGAATGAAGCATTAACACGAACAATAAAGGGGATATTGGACATAAAAGTGTTCTAGAAGCTATGTTGCAGTTCGAAGATAAAGAATTCTTACGTGCGCAACGTTAGAAAGGACGATGCGGATTTTTGGCTATTTTTGACTACTTTTCAACATTTTTAAAATTTTCAAAAAATAGAAAAAAGTATTTTTCGAATAGCTTAAGAAATTTTAGTCCAAATTTGTACTAGATATCAAAGATATTTCGAAACTATCCCAATGAGATTTTTCGATTAGACCAAAATTCCAAAAAGGTAGACTTTTATTCAGAAATAAGTGAGTTTTAATCATGATTTTTAGTTGAATTTAACCGTATTTACAAATTATTATCTGAATGATATTTTTCAATTAGATATAAATATAAAATATTCTAGATAATCAGTAATCAAATAGATCAGCTATATTGAGATAATTTAAAAATGCAGTGAAATGATTTTTAATACTTTTTGAAACTGACTACAAATTTTGTAGAGTTGACTTAGAACCGCCCTAGCAGACCGAATGAACGGAGCGGATACGCTACAGCGTATCGCTATAGTATCTACATCGTATCCTCTCCGTATCATGCAAGAAAAACTCATTAAAAAGGGAAGATGAACATTAACCTTGTTGGAATTCGGATTCTATGTGAAATTTTGCGTTAGAAGGTCACGGAGTAATTGCAATAGTTTTTCTTGCAACGATAAAAACTTTTAAAAAATATAATACTTATCGACAACGTGCGCTGAAGGCGACTTCAAGCGCATCCATAATCGTTTAAGGAGTAGTGGAGACCTCCCTACAGTGGATAATGCGACCAACAGTGGATAATCATTAATTAAGAGCACAAATAAAATAAAAATTATTAATTTTAGTTCTAATTTATGAAGAGGTATAGTGTCTTAACTATTAATTTAATTAAATTAATTATTTTCCATATGTTAATATTTTTAATTAATGATTATCCA